>JAXQGJ010000019.1:0-43864 GCA_037039655.1 Pseudozyma sp. M118-08B | reverse complement strand
ACAACTGGCAGCTAAGCTGGGGACGTTGGCCAACTCGTTCGAGACAACAAAGCAGCACTTGAATCTAGCGGCAGAGCAAGCGTTCTATATGCGCAAACTGGGTATCGCACAAGCATCTACGTAAGTATGATCTCGATCGCCGATGCTGGGCCGAAGAGGTACAGCAGCAAGGCCTACGCTGACACAAATCTCGTCTTTTCCTGTCTTGTCGATCGCGTCATCCGATACAGATTCATGGCGGTGCTGGCCGAAGTTGATCGAGAGCAAGAAGCCAACCCCATTGGCGAGACTCACTAGACTTACAGTCTCTCCTCGAAGCATCTTGACCTCATCGACAGGACAGCCGTGCACATCGCTGTTCCGACTATCTGTACCTGTATTTGTATTTGTATCTTGACCTTGTAATTCTTGTATGAACACTGTAAACACTGTCGCAACAAGATGACATAGCATAGCATCTGACTCGGCCGCTTTCCGATGGCTGTGGGAAGCTTTCAGGGAAACAGGAAGCTTGACTGATTGGAAGACCCGCAAGAATGAGGACTGACCAGCGAAGTGCATATCACGTTCCTTCAGCGCAATGTCTATATATCTTCGGACCTCATCCGTCACTGCTCGCTCATCAGACCAAGAAAGGAATGAGCCGACGGAATCCTAGCGTTTATCGGACATTGTGTGGTGAATAGCAGCTCTGAAGCTGGACAGAGGTTTATGCCCAGCCATGTTCGCCATCTAGCCAAAAAAATAAAATAAAATGCCTAAAGCCAAACCGGCGCTTCAACCTGTTTCCCCTTGCGCATGTGCTCTAAAGTGCCAAGAGGCTTGAGTGGAGAGATGTGCTAGGGAGAAAAAAAAAAGCCTAGCTGCAGGGGCTAAAGCTGCTCGGTTGATCCACACTCACACTCAGCCAACGAAAAATGGCGAGAACGCCGCGCTGCGTGCATATGCGTGTGTGGGTTCTTGTGTTGCTTTGCTTGGCTTGTCGGATCATATGCGCAGCAACGCACAACGCAAGCACTTGGTCGCCCTCGCTTGCCCCTGTTGTGCATGCATCGAGTCGAGAAAGAGGCTCGAGCTCAGGCTTGATTCGTGGACAAGGACAAGACGGAGCGTTCAGTCGGATCCTTTCCATCAAATCCTGCCTTGCTTTCTCCACCATCTTCCTCCATCCTTCGACTTGGACAAGGCTGGACTTTCTACCAGCTGAGGGAGTTGGTCTCTCCTCTCGTCGCTGCCCAACATCAACCTTCGCTGTAGAATTCAACAGACTAGAGCATAGACCATCCAACAACGCTATGGCTGATCACAAACATCGCCGCTCCCAAAGCGGAGCGCATACAAGTCCAGGCAGTCCAACACGAGGTCGATCGGTTCGAGGCGATGCTTCGGTCTCAGTCACTCCAAATGACCCTGGTCTCACCATCTCGACTCAACCTTTCACCACGGACCATGATCAGCTTGGGACTGACGCTGACGACCCCAACGCTTTTCGATCGGCCCCTAGCACCGCTCGACCACGCTTAGCCGGTAGACGCACTTTGTCGGCCAAATCCGAAGTACGACGCCTCTCTTCACTCTTTGTTCCGCCTCACACCGAATCTTCTTCCGCGGCTCCACCTTCATCACGCCTTGGTCGTCTTTCAAGAGGTCTCTCTGGCGCACTCTCTGGCTCTGCTTCTGTCTCTTCTCTCAGGGACCCACTCAGCCCCATTCGTGCTTTCTATGGAGGTATCACTGGTCAAATCCCTCCTGGCTCCCGCAAACGCAGCAAACGAAACGTTCGTTCGTATGACGATGCCAAATTCGAGGATGAGATGAATCTTCCGGGCTCAGGCGGCAACGGCGTACGTGTCTGGTACGAATCTTACACCACAATCGATTGGATCCACGATGCTATCAAGGAAAGCTCTCGTCTACGTCGCATCCGCAATCTCAAAGGCATCCGCGGTTTTGCGGTCAACAGCTGGGATCGTCTACAAGGCTGGCTAATCGTCACTATAACCGGTATCGTCACTGCTCTCATCGCAGGCTGTATCGTCAAGTCCGAAGCTGTTCTCTTTGATCTTAAGGATGGCTACTGTTCCAGAGACTGGAGGCTTGCCAAACGCTTCTGCTGTCCCTACGGTGGCGCACCTGATTGGGATCACCCATCGCTCGCAGCTTCTTCTTGGTCTTACCGAACTCCTTTCATGCCAAACGCGGCTTCGGATTCGTCATCGCCCGCACATGCCTTCAAGTCTATGCTTTCTGGCGTCGGCACCGGGAATCGCATCCTCAGTGGATGGGCCGCTCCCGTGGCAGGAAGTCCCGCTTGGAGCAACTTGAAGACCGTTATCGCCAACACCACCACTACAAACAGCACTCTTCTGGCCAAGCTTTCGCCCATCGATCCCGAGAATGAAGACTGTCCTGGCTGGATCACTTGGGAGCAAAAGCTTGGCTCTGGTAACCACAAGAATTGGTTCGCAGGCTACTCGATGTACTTTGTCGTCGCAGTAATTTGGGCCGCCATCGCGAGCATCCTCACCATCTACCTCACCTCCAGCGAGCTTTATCTTGTTGACAAGAATGCGCCTTCTCCTGCTATCGACATTGCCACCCGAAAGCACACATCCAATGAAGCCCAAAATGGAGACGATAGCATGGAAGAGCCCACCGAGACTACAGCCCTCCTTGGTCAGCAAACACAACCAAATGGTCAGTCGTCTCAATCGCAAAACGCAAGCGTGTCCAACAGTCCCAAACTCGATCGTATGGAGTCTAGAAACTTTGCTCGTCTTGCCAACGAGTCGCGCGCGCAAAAGGCGATTCTCCCTCGGAAGGTGCTCTACTTCGCTACTGGCTCTGGTATCTCGGAAGTCAAATGCATCCTCAGTGGTTTCGTCATTCACGGCTATCTCGGTTTCTGGACTCTCTTCACCAAATCAGTCGGGCTAACTTTGTCCGTCGCTTCTGGACTTTCGCTCGGCAAGGAAGGTCCGTTTGTTCACATCGCTTCTTGCGTCGGTAACATCGTTTGCCGTGCTTTCCCCAAGTACGAGAACAACGAGGGCAAGCGTCGCGAAATGCTTTCATGTGCCTGCGCCGCCGGCGTTGCGGTCGCCTTCGGTGCCCCCGTTGGTGGTGTCCTCTTCTCGCTCGAAGAGGTCAGCTACTACTTCCCAAGCAAAGTCATGTTCCGCTCCTTCTTCTGCGCCATGGTCGCCGCCGCCACTTTGAGGGCAATCGACCCCTTTGGCACAGGCAAGATTGTCCTCTTCCAAGTCACGTACGACAAGGACTGGCATTTCTACGAGATGCTCTTCTTCGTGCTGATTGGCATCTTTGGCGGTCTCTACGGCGCTTACTTTACCAAGCTCAACATGTTCTGGGCCAAGAACGTCCGCGCAAAGACGTGGATGGCGAGGCATCCAATTCTCGAAGTAGTTGTCATTACCGTCGTCTCGGCCGCCTTCTCCTTTTTCAACGGATACACAAGGATGGGCGGTGTCGAGCTCATCGCTGACCTCTTCAGTGAGTGTCATGAGCACGAATCTCTTGAAGGGTTATGTGTCTCGCGGCCAAGCCAGATTGGACCCTTGGTCATGGCAATCTTGAGTGCCATGGTACTCAAAGGCTTGCTCACCATCATCACTTTTGGTATCAAGCTGCCTGCAGGTATCTTCATTCCTACTCTAGCAGTTGGTGCTTGTTTTGGTCGGATTGTCGGATTGTTGGTGCAATACGTCCAGTGGACCCGCCCGGAGCTTGGCTTCTTCGATTGGTGCCCCGCTTCCGACTCGGCTTGCATCGTTCCTGGTGTTTATGCCATGGTAGGTGCGGCTGCTGCACTATCCGGAGTCACTCGTACTACCGTGTCGCTTGCCGTCATCATGTTTGAGCTCACTGGTACCTTGACCTACTCGGTGCCCGTGATGCTGTCCATTCTGGTCGCCAAGACGATTGCAGATGCACTCGAGCACAAGGGCATTTACGATCTTGTCATCGACTTCTCAGGCTTGCCATACTTGGACAGCAAGACGGAATACATCTGGAACGGCGTTAATGTCACGGATGCCACCGAGACGGAAGTCGAAGTGATCTGTCTTGACGCCATCAACACTGTTCAATCTCTTGGCGAGAAGCTCGATCGTCTTGCACGCGGATCTGGCTACACCGATGGCGGATTTCCCATTGTCAGCCGTGTTTCTCCTCCTTCCTCTTCTACTGTTCCTACCTCACCTCCGCTCTCAGCAAGTGTCGGATCCTTGGCCGACATTATTCAGCAACCCAACGATGAAGCATCTCCTTCTGCGTCCTACCAAATGGTGGGCTATATTGCAGCCAGCGAACTCGAACACGCCCTTACACGCGCTCTGCGTTCTGATTCAGACATGAATGCTGAGACTACACGTTGCTCCTTCAAGAACATTCCCTTTGTCCGAGCTGAACGAGAAGGCGAAGCCGGCATTCGAGATTCTGTCCTCTTTACCGCTTCCGATCCCTTGGACTTCAGTCGCTACGTCGACAAGGCTCCCATTACAGTCCAAATTCACTCACCGCTCGAATTGGTGCACCAGTACTTTACGAGGTTGGGCGTAAGATACCTTATCGTGGTGGACGAAAGAGGCCTGTACAGGGGCGTCATTTTCAAGAAGAGCTACTTGAAATTCTTAGCTGATCACGAGGCTGAGAGTGTTCACTGAAACGGTCCGCTTGTTCGCTGGAACGAGTCACAACAAGGGTCGGAGCCCCGTCCAACATTTGCATCATCTTCTTCCTGTTCGCCTCATCGCATATACCATTTCTCACGCATTTATGACTGCCATTTCTTCCTCCCTCACGACATTTGTTTCTTCACACATACCGACACTGCATATGAATTCTTTTCACGAACGCATAATAACCTCGTTGAAAGAGAAAACTGAATGTGTGATTGAAATGGAAGCCCTTACTCAGGGTTTGCAACGAACACGAAAAAGTAACTAAAGATCTGAGCTTGGCAACCGCTGCGAATTTATTGCTGCGTATACTGGGCATAACTGTGAAAGACAATTTGATCCACTGCCTCGATGGCGTGTGACCTGTTCTTGGCTTTCTGGACTGCGTCTCGGGCAGCGACTTGTTCGTTGGCTGTGCGACTGGAATGTTGGTGGTCGGAATCATTGGAGCGGTTGGAGACTGCTTTAGTGCGCTTTGGTGGCGAATCGGCGCGGGTGGGGGAGGCGAAAGAAGAGAATCCTCGATGTGACTGTTGTGTTTGATAGTAGGGATGGGGATTTGAACCGTTTACATCGGTAAAAGAAATGATCGAAGAGGTGAGGGGTAGAGTTGGTTCCGGTGATGCAATTCGTAGTGCGCTTGGAAGAGGACTAGGCCATTTGGCATTGGGCTTGGAAGGGGAAGAAGAGGCGCGTGTCGGGATGTGAGGGTCGACCGTCTTTGTTGGGAGTCGAAGTGGCTGGGTTAGGGTGTAGGGGTATAGGGTTTGTTTGGACTCCACAGAGGATTTGGTTGGGCTGGATGAGCCGTCAGATGCTGCAGCAGGATGTTGAGCGGTTGATTGGGAGGAAAAAGGCGGTTGGGAAAGCGAAGGTTGGGTCTTGTGTACGCTGTGATGTGTGGTGGATTTCCTGCTCAAAGCTGCGTTGGAGGCAGATGCGTGGGTGGTGCGACTGCTGCTAGTGGTGGTGGAGGAAGTCTTACTCCTCACTACGCCGCCTTTGCCCTCCATTTCGATCTTGCGCTGATCAGCAGCAGCGTTGGTGTTGGCGCTAGAGTACTTGGCCGTCTTGGCACGCTGCAATTTGGCCCTTGCTCCGCTTTCCGCCTCCTCCCGAATGGCAACATTGCTCGTTTGCTGGGAGACGTTTAGAGTGGATGAAGGAGGGAGCATACGTATGCTTTCCCGCCCGCTCTCTTCTACACTGGTTTCTGATCTATCTCGAGCTGCGCCATTGGAGTGGGTAGGAGGCGACAGAATCGCGTCACTAGGCGTCGAATAGCAAGCCACGAGATCGCTATAGTCAGTATAAGCAGGGCTCATCAATGCCGGATTAGCTGACACAGCTTGGTGGAGGAGAAGACTTTTTCGTGGTGCCAACGGCCTGCTTTCCACCGCCATGACATCGTCTTTCGCCACACCTTTTCGAGGGGAAGATGCGGGATGAAGAGGTTGAATAAGCGGTTGAAGAGCCTGCATCTGCTGTTGGTGGGGGTGCGATTGCTGTTTATTGACGGGACTAGAGAGGAGGGCTTCGTTCCAAGCACTTTTCGATGTGGTTTTTCTGGCTGAATCGGCGTTCCAAGGCTGGTTGGCGTTAGTTTTGACATGCAGTACCGTTCCTGTCCGGCCCAAACCTTTGCCGGCTTTAGTTGGCGAAGAGGAATACTGTTGATCGCAAACGAGGCCTGCAGTGGCTGCTTTGGTCGGAGTGTAAGGCGTATCGCTCTCACTCATGACTTCGGGATACGGTCGGTAGGGTCGACCTACGAAGCTCTCTTCATCTTCGTTGTCCGGTTTTGGTGTGGGGAACGATGTAACTGCTTTCCATACTCCACTTATCCCCAGGCCTGACACAAATCCACCAGCACCACCACCACCGCCCGTAGATATATCGTCTGAAGATTTGAATGTAGGCTTCGATGGCGTCCCAACGTCTGCTCCCTCTCGATCTGCGGTAAGCGACACGGGATCGTACGTTTTGCTCCTCGACCGTAGACCGAAACTGAGGATGGCTGGTCTGAAAGGCGACTCTTTCGGTTGTGGAGGTAAAGGTTTTCGGAAGCTAGGATGACGTTTTGAAGGCGAAGTGAAAGGGTCGTCGTCGAGGTCCATTTGGGCGTTTGTGTGGAGAGCAGCATAATGTCCATTGACAGCTACGGGAGCTGCATGCGGTTGTGTAAGGTCAATCGAAGAGAATTGCTCTTTGTGCTTCAACTCCCCACTTCCTACAGAAAGCGTTGTTGCGGGTGAAGAAGCCTCGTAACTCCCATCAAGGCGCTTCTCTGTCTCTTGGTCGGATGTTGCCACAGCACGGAGCCTATCTCGACTGAAAGCACTGCGGAGCCTTCTCGTCCCACCAGCAGGCTTGTACGGCGCTGCAGTGGTGTATCGATTCTCCTGGATGGCAGAGATGTTGTGATGGTCGTCTGTGCCAATCCAACGCTTGACTTTCGTCGCGAACCAAGAATTGCTCTGAACACCCGTTTCGTACTTCCTCCCGCTCTCACCTCTTGTTGTAGGTGGCTCTGGCTTGCTTCCTTCGCCCAACAAGGCTAGAGTCAAAATCTTCCATGTTCCAGGATACTTCTCCTCCCCTCCCCCTACACCCGAACTTTCATCTTCGGAGTCGCTACCGAAATCGCTCTCCCCTCCAACATCGCTGTTCCCAAGTCCGGACCCGCCCCTCTTCGAGTAAGATTGAGACGACTTAGTAGGAGAATTAGGATCACGATAGTGCAAGTCGTGCTCCCCCGGTTCAAGTTCAGGCGGGAGGACGGGGGTCCGGTCGTATCCCCACATGGTCTTGATTCGTTGCATTTCGCGTTTCTTGGCTTGGTGAGAAAGTCTTTTCTGGGCTTGAGCGGTGCGACGTGATGCGCGGGAGGCTTCGAGTCGTGAAGCGTGGTGAATTCGACCCCAGATACGACCGCCGACGGAGAAGAGGAGAAGCAGGCCGATGAAGGCTATGATTGGGGCGAGGTAGACGAGTTTGAAGCCCCCGCCACCTCCTGAGGATGGAGATTTCGTGGAGGGCAATGCTGTGTTAGAGGGCGAGGGAGTGGCGGAGGAAGACACTGAGGTCGTTGAGGAGGAAGATGGCGTTGATGAGGCGGGTTTTGACAGCGATGAAGGCGTTATAGACGTGCTGAACGTTGGCGTGATGGACGTGGATGTCGCGGATGACGCCAATACATCACTGCTGTCAGAAGCAAGCGCAATAGTGGCTGTGAAAGCGGCCGGCGCTGTCTGTGTTGCCAACGCAGCAGACAGAGCAGCGGGTGGAGTCCACATGCCATTGTTGTATGATGTTGCTACCGCTGCCGCTGGCGCATCGCCCTCGTCATCCTCGGAATCGTCGATTTGCCTTTTTGACAGTATTAGAGGTTCATACACATTCCAGAACAGGGCGGCAGAGCTCGAGCTCGTCGCAGTAGAAGACTTTGACGACGAATGAGCCGGAGGATCAAGGTTGATTCCAAGTCGTGGCTTTGTGTTTGAAGTGGGTTCACGCTTGCGCCATGCTGGAGAGGCGCCTGGCCACATTGTCGTTCCCTCTTTCCAACTTCAAGCCTGACAGGTATGTCAAGCAGCTTGTTCGATAAAAAGAAGGAAGTATGTACGTAAGAGTGAAAGGTCAAACGACAGGATGAAGTTGTTCTCGTCGTCGAAAGCTGATGATGATGGTCTGAAGTATGGACGGACAGGCTCAGCCTATCGAGGCAACGAAAGGAGCAAACAGTCTCTAGAAGCAAGAGGTTCTACAAGCTTCACACGAGGGCAATGCTCAAAGCAGGAAGTTAGACACTGATACACACGTAGAAGTTGACGATCAGCATTAGTTTAAGAGAGGATCCGCAACCTTTGTCGCACTGTAAGTGAGATAAGATGCTTGTCGCTGCGAAGTAGCCAAGATTCGCTATAATCAAGCAGCAACAGATTGTCCTTGGAAGGATCAACGGTGCAGCAAATATGCAGTCCGGGTCAGAGGTGATGCCAAAGAAAGCAAAGTGATATAGCTGGCAGGTTTGGACAGCTGCCAAATTGCGAATTTGCGTATGATTTTTTGGTCCGGATTTTGCTGCCATTTATTTCGGCGTCGACTTTCCTTCTTCATTTTCGAGCAATTCAGGAATTCAGCGCTCATAGCAAAATACGGTGCACCGGGCTTTGGCATGGTGGCAGGTTGCTCAGCGGAAGCAGTCGGGATTTCTGTCTTACGATGAAGCTTTTTAACATAATGTATAAAGAATACAACGGAAGATGTCGAACGAGCTGTCGGGGAAGCTCACTTACGACGCCTACGTGAAACGACCGTCTCGAATCCATCCTCATCAATGATGGGTTCCTGAGGTGCTTGCCTCTGTGCCCTTGCCTGATCTTGTTCCAGCCCGACCCTAGCACCTTGCCTATCCGCTTCAGTGATACCACCATGAGCCTGTGCCATACTCCTCGCGTCCCTCATCTCCTCATCTTCAGATCCTTCAACCTCACCATCTTGATCCTGTCCTTGCTCAAACGTCGCTTTCTTCCCCTTCAAATCTTCGTACGCCTTTTCAAGTTCCGCCACTGCCGCCTGTGCCTTGGCGAAATCGTCCCCGTGAGCAAAAATGACACGGTGCAATCCAACGATACGGCCAGCGACCCAATCCGGGGAACCATCTTCCAGACGCGCTTCGTATTCGTCTACCATATAACCTTCCAGAATATCCGCGAGATCGTCAAGATCGGGTTCGAAAGCCGATCCGGGATTGCCATACGAGTCGCAAAGGTGCGAGAGGAGGAAATCGCGCTTGTCGGCGGAATCGGGACCACCCCATTGTTCCGAGACGGCGAGACGCATGGCTGGCCACAGTTCAAAAGTGAGCATGATGGATTTGGCGAAGAGGAGTTGTTGTGGGGTAGGTTGGTCGTCAGCAGCAGCGGCGGCTGCGCTGGTGGATGCTTGAGAGGCTGACATGGTGAGACTGGGCGTAGCTACTCTGGTGACTAGGTTTAAACCAGGTTATAAGTAGTGAGTCGTTGATGTGGGACAAGGTTTGAGGATAGGAAGAATGTCGAGGTGGAGTTCTGCCGCTCGAAGAAAAATTCCACTTCTGCTGCGTCTGTGCTGCATCTCATTTTCCGATACCCGAGGAAAGCATGTTAAAGATACGGCCGAAATTGGTTGGCTGAGCGAGGAAAAGTGTTGAGGTGGAGGTTTTGGGCATGCATAGATTCACATGCCTAACCATGTTCATATCCTCATCCATCCGTACCACACTACTCAGACCTGTACCACCATCTTCAGCAGCCCTGCTTGCTGCCATCACTTCCGTCAAGATGCCGAGGAACATCCTCGCCATCCCAACTAAACGCACACCTTCGATTTCCACCCCGCTTACCAGTGCTATCCGCAACTACATCTCACAGAACTACACCGATACCCATCCCGACGCCTTTACGAACGACATTCGCGATTTCGTTCGTCTTCGAGAACAAGCATGTGCTACAGAGGTACATATCACTGCTGTTGAGCCCTTGCTACGTTATCATGCTCAGCTGGCTTTCTTCGCTACAAAGTTTCCCGCCGATATCAACCTAAGTTTTCCATGGTCGCTCTCTTTCCCGCCCTCTTTACCATCATGGACGACAACGATATCAGGAGCCATGGAGGCGACAAAGTCAGCTGAAGCGGGACCAGCATCAGGTATCGCTTATGCCACGAGCGATTCCGTAGCGCATCCTGATCTTGCGTTTGAGAGGGCAAACGTGCTGTTCAGCCTCGCGGCATTGTACTCGGCCTTGGGCTGCGCGGAATCGAGATCTGAAAAAGAGAGCATCAAACGCGCTACTGGATGGTTCCAAAACGCAGCAGGGATCTTGCAGCATATTCTGGATACTCTTGTGGAAACGACAAGGCATCTCACTCCGCCATGCGCTGACTTGAATCCCAGATTACTAAGCTGTGTACGGGACCTGATGTTGGCACAGGCACAGGAATGCTTCTGGCAAAAGGCGGTCATGGACCGAATGAAGGATGCGACCATAGCGAAGCTCGCAGAGAAAGTGTCGGAGTACTACGCTGCAGCAATTGCTGCCGTCTCTTCTGCCGAGGAAGACGCGAATAAAGTGGATCCAGCGGACACGGCAAAGTTGACGCTACCTAGCGGCTGGGAAGCCCACCTCACCGTCAAGCGGTACCACTTTGCTGCAGCTGCACAATACCGCAAAGCATGCGACGATCTGGGCTCGAACCGCTATGGCGATGAACTTGGACGTCTCCACCTCGCCGAACAGCACGTCAAGAAGGCCCTCGATTCGGCTAAACGTGGTGTCAGCGATGCTATCACAAGCGACCTCAAGAGCTTGCAGCAGATTTTGCACAGTAACATTACAAGAGCGACGAGGGATAATGACTTGATATACTTGGAAGCAGTTACACCCGCGTCTCAATTGGCGGCGATTCAGGCCGCGGCGATGGTCAAAGCGGTTGTGCCGGTAGAGGTGTCACAGCCGATCGCGCACTTGAGGGGTGCTCCGCAGCCAGCGTATGGCAGACCTTTATTCGCGGAGCTTGTGCCATATGGGGTACACTTGGCGATCAGTATCTATGACGACAGGAAAGACTCTTTTGTTCGAGACACGATCGCGGGGAGGAGAGACGAGTTGGATGCACTGGCAACGAGTACCTTGCAAAGCTTGAACCTGCCAGGATCGCTTCAGGCATTAGAACAACCTATGGGACTACCGCCTTCGTTGTTGCGCAAGCATGAAGAGCTAGTGGCGGAGGGAGGCTTGGAGAGGTTACAGCGTATCGCAGCCGACGTTGCACGAATCGCTGCGACAGATCGAGACACCTTGGCTGAAGCATTGGCGCTGATCGAACACGAAGAGAGGGAAGACGAATCGGTGCGAGCTTCGTTTTCGGCTCAAGGCTGGGGTCGTCAGCCATCGAACGAAGTCAACAGGGACCTGAAAGCTCAGGCTGCCGAATACCACGATACTCTTGTCAAGGCTGCAGCATCGGACGAGATCGTCAGACGAAAGCTCGAAGATTGGGAAGACTTGATCGGTGTACTCGGAGGAAACGTGGAAGGATTGGAAGCTTTTGTCCCTTCCTCCAACCCGTCGCTTTCTGGAGCTAACAAAGGATCGGAGAAACAAGTCCAAGCGGTTCGAGCGCTACGCGAAGAGCTAGAGCATCTGGATGACTTGTTGGATTCCAGATCGGCTTGCGTTACTGAAGCCAAAGCCATGGCTTCGAGCGACGACATCAGGCCTCTGGTCATGCGTGAAGCCGCTACGCTTTCTTCCTCCTCCACCAGTAGCACTGGCGCTGGCGAAGTCTCAGCAGCGGATTTCGAAGAGGTCTTCGACGCCCAGCTGGCCAAATATTCTCGATTCAAAGCCGACCTCGATGCCTCTGCCTCGGCTCAAGACGCTTTACTTGACCGCATTAAAGATCTCAACGCGGCCTTCATAGCAGCAAGGAAAAGCGATGCGACCATCCAACGTCGTGAAAAAGCATTGCAGAACCTCGATGCAGCTTACGTCAAGTATCGTGAGCTATCGAGCAACTTGGTGGAAGGTTTGGAGTTCTACAATGGCCTGGCGAAGATTTTAAGCGGATACAGAGATGGAGTGAAAGAATGGGCGAGGGCGAGACAGGTTGATTTGCACTGGCTGATCCATCAGATGGGTAGGGTGAGCGTACGAGACGATCCGGCGCCCCAGCATCAACAGCAAGAGCAACAGCAACAGGGGGAATATGTGCAGGAGTACCAACAGCCGCATCAGCAACACCAGCAGTATAGGGAGGAACCGCAGCAGCAGACAACGCCGAGGAGACAAACGAGGGCCAGCGCAAGATTATCAACACAGCAGCAGCAGGCTTCGCCCCAGCAGCCAGCTCATCAACAATCGCAGCCACAGCCACAGCCACCGCCTCCGCAGTGGGGTGCGATGCCTCCAGGTGCCAAGATCCAGTTCAAGGACTGAGTCAATGCTTCAAACTTTGGACCAAGTGCAGAATTCTACTTTTGGTAATTCTATCACATGCATTCAATCTTTCGACTAGATCAGTCAATCAGGTTATGAGGTTGAATTTGAGCGTATTGTTGAGATTGTCCGTGTGTGATGATGATGAGGTGTCTGGTTCCAAGACGAAGCGCTGTAGAAGCGCTATACCGAACCTGTTTGCAAATTGTCTAAAGAAGCGACGATGCCAAGACCAACCCAGCCACGGCCAGCGTCACCATTCCGGCTCCACTAACCTTGATTGACATTGCACCAGACTTTGCAGCACTTCCACTACTGCTTCCACTGCTGCTTCCCGAATGAGTGGCATTGCCAATCGCCTTTGCAACATACTGTACGCCATTCATCGCCGCTGCTGCCTGGAAGACGCTTCCATTTCCCTGATCGTAGAAATCCGTCAAGACATACGTTGGGTAACTTGCACCATGCAAACTTGCACAATTGTTGGCATCGGTCATGATGGACGCATAACTGTTCGTAGTGGTGATCTGGGCCGTGTTGGGGATCAAAATGTTGGTACCGAACAGGCTGAATGAAGAGTCGAGATAGTGGTTGATGAGGTACATGAGGTTCGAGGAGGAAGAGCCGGAGTTGATGCGGTCAACGGAGCAGTTGAATGGAGTGGAAGTTTGGTCGTATGGGTTTTCCCAGGTGTTGGAGAAGTGCGGGAGGATGTATGGGACGGTAGAGGGGGAAGCGGAGTTGTCCATTTGTACGACGACGGTTTTGCCTGCGGAGATCATGGAGCTGAGGGTTGGCCAGGCGTTTTTGGCGATAGCGCCATTGGAAGAGCTGGTGGGAGCATAGGCTTTGGATGCGAGACCAGTGGATTGAAATGCGGTGGCGAAGGAGGAGGCGGGTTGATCGTCCGAGTTGACGATGAGGATGGTGATAACGTCGTTCGGGTTAGCGTCGACCCAGGATTTGACGGTGGTGAGGTAGCTTTCGAGGGATCCGGCGTCTTCGAGTGCGCAGCTGTGGTGGGCGGAAGAAGAAATGAAGTGAAATGAAGTCAGTACTATGAACGGAGCGCATCGTCGTTGTAGTGGGGGACGGGCTGTCCAGTTGAGCGCCACCACCAAAGGGGTATAGTGGGGAAAAGGCGAACTTACGAAGAATGGCAAAGATCAATGCCGGATGTGCCGGAAGTAGGGTTGGGACTCTTATGAGCCTGGATCTGCAACAGCCTGATACCATCATTGAGCTGTTGAGTGACCGACTGTTCCTGGTTTTTGCCCGAGCTTGCCTGCTGGAGTGTTCCAACGGCGTAACTGTTGTGGGCTCCAATGTAAGTCACGTTCGAGTAAAGACGGTTGCAGAGGGATGCATCGCCGTTGCAGACAGTAGCGCGCTTAGCGAAAGCAGAGGCAGGGGCCTCGCTGCGCTCGGACGGTGGAGACAGAGCGATGTCGTCATTGCAATTGAAGCTAGCGTGGACGGGCTGGCATTCAGAGATGGCCTGACGGGGTTCGAGGTTGTTGGAGGTAGCTGGAAGTGCTGAAGTAAGGTCGGCGGCCAGGGTGATGGCGAGGGTGGCGCTAAGGAGCTGGGTGAAACGAGTCATTTTGGCGGTGGTCAAAAGGAAATGTATAGACGCCGGCGTCTAAGTATACGAGGTGATTGGTTGTGTAGAAAGTGTACAACAGCAAATGATCCAGTCACTTGCGAAGAAGTATGGAAAAGGAGAGATTGGTGACCTGAAAGATGATGGTGGTGGTGGCAAGGCTGGATGATTCGCGGTGAATAGCTTTTCAAGAAGCGTTCGAGTGATCCTAGAGTTTGAGATACGGAAGAGTGTGACCGAAAGAGGAAAGTCCAGTGTGATGTTCCGTAGAAAGAAAGTGGGGGCAGTGATTTGGTAGAAAGTGTAGAAGTGATGTTGGGAAAGATTGATATGTATCGATGGAAGGTCAGAGTGACAACATTGGCAGTCTCACACACACATTCAAGTCACGGCTCCACCGTAGCAGACACACACACACACACTCCCGCCGGCCCGACAGACTGAATCTTTGCCCTTTACAGAGACTGAGTTGAGCATGGTACCGCCTGTTGCGCTTCTGTACTTGATGCATACAGTACCCTTGTGTCCGCACAGTCGAGGCAAACAAGGCGGTGCTGTGTAACGCTCTTGTTTAATTGCAGGGTGCAGGGTGCAAGGCAGCCGGCCAAGAAGAGTGTTGGAGAGTGTGTTTTTGTGTTGGACTGAGTTTGAAAAGTGCGCGCGACAATCACTCTACTTTCTCTTGTGTGTGTGGAAAATCGCCGTTTCGTCGTAGCGGGATTCGCGACGTTGCCGAGAGACTGCAGATGTGCTTTGCTTTGCTTTGCTGTGCTGGCTCAAAAGCTGCTGACGATCAATAAGACGCCTCGGCTGTGCACAAAAATTCGCATGTTCGACCCTGACAAAAGGAAGACTTCGCAGAAGCAGAATCACAAATCCAAGATCATGCACGCCAACACTTTCCCAGCCTAAGACAGCCGCGAGAGCGAACAAGTAACCAAATAAGACTTTAATCGCCTTGCAACGAAGCTCGATCATCGTCAACGAACCTCAGCAGGAGTATGCACTCAGACGTGATCAGACTCGTATCACAAAGGACATTTTCAGAGGGGAAGAATGCTGGAATTGAGATGGGTTACAATGACGAGAAGCTACAACAGAAGAGGAATTGCGATGGAATGCGGTGCAGGAACAAATTGCTTGAGAGATGTTTGAGGAACGCGAAGACGAACTGCCTGATGAGATGAGAAAATGGAGAAGAAACGGAGAGGACGATCGGGCTGCGAAGAGCTCGGAGCACCTCAGAGCCGATCAGATCGATGGCTGCTGTTGGCGAGCAGGCTCTTAGGCAGCCTCGATGGCGATCTGGCGGGTCTTGGAATGCTCCTCCTTCTTCTTGGGAATCTCGAGTCGGAGCAATCCGTCGTTGAAGCGAGCCTTAAGCGAAGAGTCGTCGGCCAAGTTGGCCGTAGCAGGCAAAGTGAACGAGCGGCTGAAGGATCCATACACTCGCTCAGAGACCAGAGCGTGGCCGACGTTTCCGACAGCACCGGCTTGCTCCTTCTTGCTCACTTCGGTCGAAGTGGCCGACTTGTCCTTGTTCTTGTCGCCGGCTTTAGGGCTGACCGTTTCGGCGTGCTTGCCCGAATCAGCCTCGTCGCCGTTGCTGGTGCTGGTGGCGGGCTGCGAAGTGTACTCGCTCTTCATATGACCTTCGAGGGTGAGCCTGCGTCGATCGGCGTCCACGTTGATCTTGACATCTTCCTTCTTGACACCAGGAAGTTCAGCGGTCAGCACAAACTTGGTGTCCTCTTCGTGCAAGTCCACCTTGGGACCGGACCAGATTCGGTAGTCGCCAGCGTTGACCGTGGGGCGACTAGCAGCCGCAGCTGCGAAAGGGTTGAACATCATCAGGTCGCGGAGCGACGACGAAGGGAAGACGTCAAAGTCGTCCAAAGGAGAGTTGAAGAAGCTCGAGGGACGAAGAAGAGACATGTTGGTTGGAGTGGTGCTAATAGAGCGAGTCGACGATGGAGTAGTCGCGGTGTTGTTGTTGGGCTTGAAAGCAGTAGCGAGAGGAGCAGCGGTGCGTGGACGTACGGCGTTACGAGTGATTGCGGAGATCGCAGAGCTTGGAAGTGGAAGTCGAAGCGCTTGTCGCATCAAATCGAGTCGATTGGAGGATGTAGAAGACGGAAGTAGAGTGAAAGCGCGAATGCGTGTTCGTGTTGTTGTAGTAGCGATGTGGTTGCTTGTGTGTCTTGCTTGAGCTTTGGCTTCTTGACTGTCGATGGTGATGGGGACGGAAGAGTTGACCGTGGATGAGGACGGTAGATATACCTTTGGCCATCACCTACATTCCTCAAATATGGTCACTGATGCTCCTCCGAGTGAGCAAAGAAGAGCAAAAGAACTTCGTCGCAAAGCAGCGTACGGGGCATTGGGAACGACTCAGCCTCAGTCAGATTCAATGGCTTCTTTCGTCTTCTCCCGTGCTCACCTCGTCGAAGCTCAGGCAGAATGAGCTTCCGCAGTCGCTTCGCGAGTCCAGAAAGCAGTTGCCTGACTAGCTTCGAAGAGCAAAAGCGAACAAGGACACGTCAGCAGCGGTCTCTATCTGCCGTCCGGTCTCAGGATTCGGGAACATTCGCTTGCGCTTTGAAGTGCACGCCTGAAGCCTCAAGAACACACTCGATGTTTCCACGCAAGCACGGCACTGTCGCAGTCGGAGTCAGAGTGAACATGTTCTCGTGACCTTCACTTTAAAGCATCACTTTGTGATGAGCTAGATGACTGATCCTTGGTCCCGACTTTGACGCTTTGACAGCTTTTGCATTTCCCTACAGCGAAGGACGATTCGCGAACTCTATGAGTGGCACGGCTCGATCCTTGACAGCTGTAGCTGAATGAAAAGGAAAAAACGAAAAGACGCGCGTTTTCTAGATGGTTCTACGGCACTCTAGCAGTCTTCCGTGCTACAGACCGCTAGAAATCAGCCAAGAATGATAATTCTGATTTGCGTGAGTGAGTGCGGCTTTTTTGTCGGAGAATTGTTTGAACAGGATCATCTCGGATTGTGACAGCCAGACGAATTCGTTTAAGCAGCAGAAAACAAAACGGATCTTAGATTGTCCATAAGTGGTGTTGGAAATAATGTACAAGGGGCTGCTTTGCATCGACTGCAATGAAATGACTGACCGACGGATGCAAGTAACGAAAAGAAGCGGAGCGAATTGGAGCAAGGAATGTAGAAGAGTTCCAGGTCGCTCAGTATAGCGCTGTCTGGGACTGGGACTTGGAACCGGTCTGAGTCTGGGTATGAGTTTGAGTCTGGCTCTTGATTACGGACCCGTTTGCATAAGGACCGCGCACAATGACGCTTTCGGTCTGGTTCAAGACCGCACCAGTCGAATTATCCATCAGAAGGCGCTGCAGTGGCATGGTGATGGCGTTCATGATGTTTTCAACGAAATCCACCTTGATGCGGGGCTTCTCGAACCAGTAGTGGCGAACGAAACGGCCTTCGCATCGCGATTGTCTGACACCGGGATAACCATTGGCTTCAGCGCATGGCAACTCTTTGATGATATTTTCGTAATCGTATCGAACGTACTCTGCAAACGCCGATTGATCGCGAGTAGACGAGTATCTCCATTCGGCGCAACCCTTGTATTTCACCTCGTCGGGGCACTCGTGCCAAGCCTTGAGGATATCATGTGTGAATTCGTTGTTTTGAACTACGACGAATCCGGTGTTGCTGACAGTGCGGTTGAAGCGATCCGAGTTGTACTGGGGTTCCAGAGGGTCCCAAGGATCCATGGCCATGGTGAGACTATGCTGAGGCTTGACCTGCCAAAAGTTGAAAAGCCATTCGAGTGGAAGGTTCATGAAGCGGAAAGTGGCATCAGCGTCAAGGAAAACGACAAATTTGTAGTCGTCAATGTGATTGGCAAACGCCGACGGTTTGTGCCAGCTACCGAAACGATCAGTGAGCTCGCCGGCCTGAATGAACTTGTAATCGTATCCGTGGGTGAGAGCGTAGGTGTAGTGGTTGAAGACACCAGCAGAGATGTGATTGAGCTTGCTCCACGTGAACTCGCGCTTTTCCAAGTCCCTGGCCGAGATCAAAGGGCGGGTTTCCAGGTCGACAATCAGAATGTCTTTCTTTAGCCTCTCGGTGAAGCGTGGATTAGGTGGAAGCGTGAGGTTTTTGTGGGTATCATCGTGATCGAGGTAAGCAAAGAAGGGATCCGTAGGAGCAACGGTGGAGGATTGGAAGAGGAGAGGAATGATGTCGGTGATCGAGGGCGCTTTTGGCTCCTGGCGTATTCCCACCTTCGGGTCTGTGAACATAGAAAGCAGCGGGCTGTTCCACGCGAAGAACCCGCAGGTCAGGACCAGAAAGACGATGGGTACAACAGAAGTGTAGCGGGGTCCCTGCGTCCGGCTCCGGAGCTTGGTATATGGGTAAGTCGAGGTCGTAGGCAGCATCATGATGAAGAAAGCTTGTCGTGTCGATCAAATGTCTGGGCTGGTGGCTTTGGGCAGCAGACAACTGGAAGGAGGACCAAGACAAGAACGAAGAAGAGTGTTTCAAAGGTCAGAGGTTTATAAGTGCTCACACTAGGCAGCCAGAGACGAACAGGGAGCAAATTACAACAGCAAAGACCTGAAGGCATCTATACAGCAGCAAAAATACGGCAGCAACGATACAGCAGCAACGATACAGCAGCAACGATACAGCAGCAACGATACAGCAGCAACGATACAGCAGCAAAGAGCAACAGCGAAGAACAGTCGCGGCAAAGATATGGCAGCATGTATACAGCAGCAACTATGCAGCAGCAAATATGCAGCAGCAAAGAACAATAGCGGCAAAGATGCGGCAGCAAGGATACAGCAGCAAGTATCAAGCAGCACAGCAGCAAACAACAGCAGGCAAAAACAGTAGCGGCAAAGATACGGCAGCAATAAGCAGGAGCGAAAAACAGTTGCGGCAAAGATACGACAGCAAATCAAGTGTCGCCCCAGGTTGCCAAGCCTTTCCTCGGGTTCGGCTTGAGTTTCAGAACGGCAGGTCAAGGCCTGGCCATCACTTTCGGAATACTGTCAGCTTGCCATTTGGAGCAAGCATGAATGATGATGGCCCTGCGTGTCGGACTTGCGTGTACTGCAATGTACATCACTTTGCTGTTCGTGACGACCAATCCCCACTGGCTGGCAAATCACAGTTCATCGCCTTACCGTCTTGGAATGCGCGACGCGGGTGTCTCACCCTAGCTCAGGGTAAGGGGCTTGTAATTCCTTTCGGCACAACGAACAGCTGTCAAGCGCAATTGTGAGTGAGCCAATCATTTCGTGTCGGCTCTTGGCTTCGCCGCAAGTCTGCAAGACGTCTACAGTATGCATGCATGCTTTATTTATCGGTGTATTGTACCTTTACGGTGTTGAGCTGTCAGAGTCAAGGTTGACCGGCACTCTGCACGTGTACGCACATCATTAATTTTTTCTTGGCGCTTGTCATTTACTGTTCATCTGCAGACGTTTCTGTTGGCGCCTCCCCGAGCGTTCTGCACGTATCGCCGAGTGAAGACCCTAGTCAAGTCAGGGTCCAACCAGCGGATCAAGAGCCTGATTTTCTCACTTAGGGACGCCACCATCGGATTCGGTCGGCATCATCACTTCCGATGTCCTGAACAAGCAGTCATTGTGGCAGCCGTGGATGTGTTGAGGTCACATGCGGCGCATCCTAGCAAACGACGTTTCGAAACATTGTCGCTTTCGTCAGCCAGGGTCGACTAGCCGAGCTCGGGCTTCGCAATTTCATGCCTCATCCACCCTGACGATAGAGCGGTTGCATTCAGTGCCCCTCACACAGCAATGCATATATTGCAAAGACTGCCCCTTCTTTCCAGATTCCACAATCCGCGGAGTGCCCCTGTGCACATCACCCTTGAAGTGGGACGTCTTTGACCATTCTTGGCCAATTGTCATTAATACCAAACCGAAAAACAGCCTCATCAACAATATCTGGTTGGAGGCTGAATGACATCTAAGGCTATGGACCTGGGCAAGATGTCATGTACAGACAGCACCAACTTGATACTGTGATTGATCGGGACTCGTCTTGCCCTTTTGAGAAACCCAGAATTCAGTCTTCGAGCATCCAATGTGGGGTCAAACGGACTTGTGCGATTGCGAAATGGAACGCAGTTTGTACAGTAGATGATCCAAACAAGGGGCAAATTTTGCAATGTATGCACTCCACGGCGTGAACCAAGTGAAATTGCTCCTGGTCTCGAAACGTGCTTAATTGCAAAATCAAGCTCTGAAAATCGCGTTACCGCTCTTAAGGGATACTGTCAGTCGAAGCACGTTAGGGCAACATAAGGGGACTTTGGCAGAGTAAAAGCTAGACTACATGATTCCGCTCTCAAAGTCCACCGCTCCGCAGTCAGAATTGTCGAGATGTTGCAACGTCTTGTCGAGAGAGGCAAACTTGAGGAAGCACGTTGGGCAACGAGTGCTAGGCTCAGTTGAGTCTGACTTGGCTCGACTAGCATGACGACTTCTACGAGCAGCTCCCGAGTTCGACTTGGAGGATTGTGAAGGACGGGGGAGGGAAAGGGGTGGAGCTACGAGTGGTGCATCGTCAAAGAAGGCAAAAGGCGTTCTTGGCATGGGTGACGGTGGCAGCGACGAGAACGAAGATGACGTCACAAGCGGAGGAAGGGAAGCGTGGGTGGACTTTGTGGTGAAGGCATGTCGATTGGAGCCTTCATCGGATGTACGCGTTTGCCTCTTCTCTGACGAAGTGTTATAGAGGTCGTCTTCGGTGCTCCGACCAGATGGTCCAGCTCGAGCGGCGTCGGCGCTGTCGAAAGGAGCGAAGGTGACTGGCCAAGCGTTTGTAGCTCGACGGGGACGGCGCGACATGCTAGAATCGAAACGACTGACTGGGGAAGTGGGCATGGTAGCAAGGCCATCTGACCGTGATTGTGCCCGGCGTGACGGCCAATGACGAGGACGGTGTTGAGAGCTTGTAGCAACGGTTTCGAAAGGGTCACTGTCGCCGTGAAGCTCGTGGTAGGAGGGTGGCGCGTCATCGTGAGCGGTACCCATGGACTCGAGCAACAGGTTCGATTCGCTAGCGTGACGAGAGATGACAGGTGCTACAGGATCTGTCGAGCTGCTCGGGTTTGGCCTACGCGAAAGAGCGGCCGAAGACGAAGACTCTCCAGAGTCCGTTGTCTGTTCAACGGCTTCTTGTTGCGCGTAGTGCTTCCTCAGGTTGGACTTCTCGGAGTCCTTGTTGCCGGAACCGGCGGTGCGGAAGCTGTTATCTGACGCGACGGAAGCAGCATCATCCTCACTGTTCCGCCACACGACCAGTGGCTTCTCGGGCTTGGTAGTCCAATCGAACTGTGGAAGTTTTGGAGGCAACGGAGGAGCCTCTCGGCTGTTCCTGGAGCTGCGCGATACTATGGAAGGAGTGGAGCGACGCGAGGGAGCCGCGGACAGAGATTCTGAGGTGAAGACAGGAAGAGTAGCACTGCGAGTGCGTGGTTGGCCAGAGGCAGCACGAGCGATGGACGAGGGACCCGAAGCAGATGTCTCTCCCTCTTCGTCTGACGAAGCCAGCGGCTGACCATAGGGGAAAGAGTTCTCTCTTCGAGGTCGCGATGGCGCCTTTTGCTTGCCTTTGCCCTTCGTAGGACTGCGTGGAGAGTCCGCATCTGCCTGAAGGTAGTCGGTCGCGGATGAAGATAGCTGCTGGTCTCCGGTGTTGCCGATATTCAGACTGGAAAACGTAGGGAATTTTCGAAGCAAGGCGGGGCGAGTGTCGTCGTTCTCCTTGTCCTGTGATGGATAGGCTGGCTCAATTTCGCTGAAGCTGGTGACAGCAGGGCCAGTGAGGCATGTATCTGGAAACTCCTCGACGACGGGTTTTCTTTGACGGCGGACTTTGGGTCGGACGAACGAGGCGTAGTCGTGGCTGTCAGAGTAGTCGGAGTGATGAGGTAACAGATTGAAGTGCGAGCTGAGTTCGAGGGCATCACGAAAGCGATTGCCGCATCTGCGGCATGTGAGGGAGCGATCCTTTGACGTTCCGTCGGTCGGCGAGTCGGGAATAATGCCGGTGATGGTGTCGAGGAGCGAATTGGTCCTGGACTTGAAGGTGGCTAGGAATGGCGGCATGACGGTCTATGGGCACAAGAGTGACTGGCTCAATTGCGATGAGGGTGTTGGGATATCGTCAAGGCAGGGTAGATGTGGTGAAAACAAAGTATGTCTGGCAGCAATCGAGCCAGTCGATGCCCGTGGCTGAGAATGACTTGGTGCAAGAGCGAAGTGCTGAGATGGTTTGGGCGACGGTTACCGGCTATAGAGGCTTGCAGATGTTGATGCGGTACAGCACCGGGAAAGACGAATTACCTGGCAATACGATTGCGGCTCGAGCTAGCGTGGTCAGTTGTGTGCGAAAGCTGTTAGCGAGTAATTGATAATGTAGTGAACAGCGAGGCAGGAGCAGGACGTTGAAGGTGGTGAGGAGGACACAATGTAGGAAAGCGCCGAAGCGTTGAGACCGTTCTTCGTGTCAAGCAGAAAGTGGGAATGGCGGGATTGGCGTGAGGCAAGCGAGCGGTACGCAATGTAGTGTCAAGAAGGGTTGTTGTAAGCTTTGGAAGAGGATGCAAGCTGACCGAATTCAGCAGACCGACTTGGATACAGGGCTTGACCGTACACAATCGCAAGATTCTGCACGTTCCAAAGGAGTTTCTGATGATCGCCAGCAGCGGTGAAAAGTGTCTCACTCCCGTCGATTGACAGTCAGGATCATTTGTTTCCAGCAAACCAAAACGTCTCACTGAATTCACCGACGGGAATACTCAGTCATCACATTTAGATGCAATCGGACGGCTTCTGGTTGAGCGCTTCTACAGGGTCCGCGCAGAAAAAGATGGCGGGCAGAAGAGGCAAGTGGGCGAAAGCCAGCATGATGCATTGACACCGCTAGCTTAGCGAGGGTTTTCCGGCAATGCGAACTTAACCCCGTCGAATTATGCGAGAAAGCAAGGGTGAGAAGAAGAAGAATAAGACGACAAGGGACGGTTGAGCGGGGCGTAAAATGTTGAGAGCGCCAAATGAATCAAAGATGCTAAGCCGCTCGCTCGCGTGGATCTAAGTCTCAGCGGTCCTTCACGATCGGAAAACTGATCTCGGTTTGCGAGCATTTGCTTTTTGAGCTTATCACAAGCTCGCTTCTTCTCGGGTCGCCTTGTCTTGTGGTCCCGTCAGCACAGAAGAGGATGTTGCCCCGTCCCAACAGCATGGCAGAGCGAATATCACCACACCACAACAGAGACTGTTAACTGCGAGTGTGGTGGCGTTACAACCGCATCAGCATCTTCTTCAATTGCGCTCAATCGCAAAGTACTTTACAACGGCTATGGTTGCGAGCTCTCAACTCGCTTACGATGATTGTTTGCAGACCCTTGTGCAACAACCCCACAAATTTTATGCTGCAGGTGAGCCTCAAAGGCCGCATCAACTGCACGGTCCGACCAACATGCGCGCATCGAAATTACCCGTCGGCATTTGCACGATTCGAGGCTCACTCACCTCTCACTGCTTTTGTACCATCAGTGGAGCCTTAACGACCTTCCCTGTCCCCGCTTCTTCTGATGTATGCAACATTGAGGAGAAGCAGCTCGACAGGATATCAAACCTTGGATCTAATCGCACATGGAGCCACAAGCAGAACGTCGGACACAACACGCACGGCGTCAATTAGCTTCACAGATGCCGAAATCGTGCGTGAAAAAATGAGAATGTTAGATCCAGAATCATGCGAGCTTTGATGTTAGAGTTTGCTCTTCCGATGGGCTGAACAAAAGAATTCGACACGTGATGCGATCTTCGCGCCGTTTTCCGAGTCTTTTGACATTTCGCACGTCCGCTTCTTCCTCCATCTGCATCTGTGATCACGACCGTTCTTGACCACTTCGCATTCGACGACGAGGTCTACAGCATTCATCTTGCGAAAAGCTACCGCAGCCATAGCTGTCATTCTGTCGCTATATCCGGCGCCGCTGCCTCCACCGCATCTTTGCTAAGCGCAGCGCTCTCAGTAGCCACGCTAAGTCGACCACTTCTCGCTCTCAATTCGACACTCCGAACCTCATTTGCATCCTCGAGAAATCTCCCCATATCAAGCTCAATCCACATCTTCGCTCTTCGTGAAGATCTTTGTCGCCACTCAATATGCCTCCTTCTAAGCCCAAGGGCGGTAAGATGATGTCGCTCATCAACTACCGCCTCCGTATTACCCTCAACGACTCTCGTCAAATCGTCGGCCAACTTCTTGCATTCGACGCTCACATGAATTTGGTCCTCGCGGACTCGCAAGAATACCGTAAGATCAAGTCAAGAAAAGCAAAGGCGCGAGCTGCAGCGGCAGCCAAGTCCGGCAAGGCAGCTGTTGAAGATGAAGATGATGAAGATGATGCCGCCGCGTCAGCAAGTGCCGCGGATGCTGTTCAAGAGCAGAAGAGGACACTAGGATTGCTGATCCTAAGAGGAGAGAACATCGTCAGCATGGCCATCGAGGCTCCTCCACCGGCAGACGATAGGAAGCAGACTACTGTAAGTATCGGCTCACAGTCAAATCCAGTTTCCAAAATCTGGATGCCGAGGATCACGATGGGCACTTCAGTACAACACAGGATTTGCTCTTCACCTGCTCATATCGACCACGCTGATCTTATACTGACCTGACTCTTGACATCCGTTTCTCTTATCTATTGTTCAGATGCAACCGGGTCCTGGCAAGGGCGCACCTATGGGCCGTGGAATGGGTCTTGGCATTCCTCCCATGGGCGGAGCTGCACCTCCCATGATGGCACGACCTATGCCATACGCTCGACCCCCTCCCCCTGGTATGCCTGGTATGCCCGTTCCACCACCCGGCATGCCTGTTGGACCTCCTCCTGGCTTCCGTCCTCCCGGTTTCCCTGGCATGCCTGGTGGCCCTCCCCCTGGGTTCCCTGTTCCACCACCAGGTGGCTTCCCTCCCCGTCCACCGCCCGGGTAAGTGTTCTCAGAAAGAGAAACCACCTCGAACAGACAAAGTACTGGTCCTCTGCATGTTGCTGACATCCATTCTGCCTCTTAACTATATTTTGACTTTCGCAGGTTCGGCATGCCACCGCGCCCTCAATGATCGATTTGCCGTTAAGGACTTCCTCAGATCACGCGACACTGTTCTCTCTTTTCGCCTCCAAAATTGTAATCATAGCCTCTTGCAATCTCATCTCCACCTTCACGTTCGAGCAGCATATCACCCACTGCCGCTCCTGACTCTGTCTCAGAGCGGGGCAGATTGTTGTGATGATCGTTCCAGGGTCATTACTGAGATCTGAACGGCTGAGACAAATTGGTCAAACTGCTGCCTGGGCTGATTCAGGAGAGCCACAGTCACTCCGTTTCATCGTATCATCGCTGATCACTTGCCCCTGTCGAGATCGACGGATGCATATCATTCGTCTCATATTCAGACTCGTGTGGTATCTACAATACATGTGTTTCAATTGCTTACTGAGTGACAGACAATCTTGATTCCTAATGACAATGCGTTCGATGGTGGTCTGATTACCTTGTTCAAGCGGTGGAGACCATCTTCTGCGCGCGACGGAGCTTGGCGCCAAAGAAAAGGAGCACTGCCAACGTAACAAGCGTGAGGGCAGCAGTGACGACAGCCTGCACAACATACGCCTTGGTAAAGCCCTCGAAGGACCACTCGGGTACAAAGAAGGGAGCCGAGAAGGCGAGGCAGCACTTGACAAAGTTGAACAGTGCAATGCCGTGGACAGCCTTGGTGATGTACGATTCGACAATATAAGTCTGAATGATACTGCCAGCAGCCGAGTTGGCGATGTAGTAAACGCCGATACCGCCGATGACCTCAACGGGCCAACCCAATTTCTTGTCGAAGCCGATGCCGAAGAGCAACAAGCCAACAGTAAGAAGAATGGTGTGAGGGAGGAGCGCCCAGAGACGGTACTCGGGCACACGCTTGCCTTCGCTGGAGCCATTCGAGTTTCGGCGGACGAAGAAGTTGACAGTCGAGTCACTAAGGAAGCCACCGGCGAACTTGCCAATCAGAGCACCGACGGCAGCTGCAAGGAAGGCAAGGCCGACGTCGACGTTGGTGAATAGCCAAGGACGACGGGGAAACACTTGAGGAGCAACGACGGTGAATCCGACCGACCACATAAAGATGACAGCGTACAAGATGGATGGCAAAATGATGGGGAGGTAAATGGCCATCTGAAGGGGTGCCACGATCTCTTTGGCGAAACGGACTGGCTCCTTCCACGGGTACCAAGTACCAGAGACACGGCCAGAGGAGCCGCGCTCGAGCGCGCCAGCATTGGAAAGAGGAGGCGTAGAAGTACCGTGGTCGATTGAGTGTGAGTCCTTCTTGTCGGTCTCGTCGAGTGTAGATGTGTGTTGCGAGACTGCCGAGACGGCCGATGTGTTCTCGACGTAGCGAGTCTCGGGAACAAAGAGCAAGATGCAGACCCAAAGAGCTCCAGCGAGAATCAGAGTGAGGTAGTAGACTGTTGGTGGCAAAGAAATCAATCCCAATGCAAACAAGGTCGGTCAGTCTCATTGTGCTACAGATCCTGCATCGAGGCTTTGTTGAGTGTGGAACTTACCCCATCGCCAGTTAGGAGTGCGTGTCAGGATACCGGCGCCAATGACGGGAGCGGTGACGGGACCCGCAATAAGAAGTACGGTCCAGGCAGCAATGGCAGCACCTCGGTGTTCAGGCTGGAAGGTCTCGGCAATGATCGTAGCAGGGACGGTCTGGGAGACAGACGAACAAAAACCAGCGAGGAAACGAGCGGCGGCAAAACTGTTGAAGCTGCCAGCACGAGCGAGCCAGACAGTGCAAGGAATGTACAAGGTCCAGGCGATGATGTAGGCGGGACGACGACCGAGCGAAGTTGCAATGGCGTTCCAGAGCAGAGGTCCAGTGCCGAGACCGAGAATACCGATACCGATCGTGTTGGCGATAGCGGTGATGTCGCGGTGGAAAGTTACCGAGACTGGGTGGAAGGCCTGCAAGAGAACAATAAGGTAGTACGAGAAGCAAACGTGTCAGCAATTATCAATGTCAAACAGAGACCGAGCGGCTGAAGGAGTTGAAAGCTAGGAAGGGTCATGCGTACAGTCAAGTGAGCTGCCGCCATCTCGTTAGCGGCGAATGCGGTCAGCGAGATGGTGGCGAGCATAAGCATCTTGCGCCATGTTGGGAGGTTGTATGGGTGGTTGGGGTCCGGGTGGCTGAGTTGACCAGACCTCATGATGACGACGTTGGGCTATGTGCAGAGCGGGATAGAAGATTAAGTGTATGAAAGGTCTGAGGTGAAGAAGGGGCTCGACTGGGCTGCGAGGATGAGGACGTGGGGAAGGATGATGATGTAGGATTTAGAATGCGGGGTATAAGTAAGGAATGAACGAGGGACCAAGGCGAGCTTATGCCAAGGTGCAGGGAAAAGCAAGTTCGACAAGCGTGCAGATGCACAACGCTAGGGAAGCCAAGGCAGTCAATCAGAGCTCATAGAACGTAGTGAGAGTCGTGTCTGGCCAGCAGCAAGGGAGACAGAAGACGCAGGTGTTGGGGGGCTACCAGAACTTAGAAGCAGACCCAGGATGTCGAAGATGGGGGAAACGTGGCGTTAGCGGACTCGGAATGGAATCGACTTGGGAGATGGTGGAGAGTGAAGAGGAGCAACGGACGTCAAGGCAAGAAAAGTTTAAAGGTAGGAACAAGGGCAGAAGAACACAACCTTCACACTAAGTTACGGGGCAGATAGTGCTCCTCAGGCGGAGAAGAAGTGCCATTGGATGTCGCACATGATTAGCTAGGAGATGATCACCTGCGAACTGCGGGGACAAAGGCCAGAGGAGAAGCGAAATGCTGCAGAACCATCAAGATTGCCGCGGCGAAGCTCTCACTTCGCAACAGGGTGAAGAGATTTTGATTCTCGGCTATCCAAGCGAAGCAACCACGAGAGCAGTCACGCTGTGCGAATTCGGAGCAGGAACACCGTTCAACGGGAATCAGCCGCATCCAGTCAAGCTCAAGGCAAACCTCCTGACGATGTCAACCTAGAAAAGGCAGTGTGCACACAGAATCGATGGTCGAGACTTTCTGGGTACGTGGGACAAGGCACATGTAGACGTTACGAGCTGAGGATAGCAAGAAGGATAGGAACAGGGTTTACGAGTCAAGGCGCGTTCAAAAGCTTCCCGACTGTGATCAAATCGATAGGGCGGCAGAGCTGCAGAATTTGGCCGACGGTTTGATGGTGTCCCCCGCGCACACTTTTTATGACTCCGCTTTCGCCTGAGAGAGCGTCAGGCAAACCGCCGCTGTCGGACCGTGTCTTGGGATCTTCTCACATCTTGGCCGCGGACGCCTTTGGCACCTTGATTCTGAGAGCTTTGAGTAAATGCAAAGGCAAGCGTGCGTGTTGCCACACAGATTCTTTGACCGCGAAACTTTGACACACGCCGTTGCCTGGGCAGAAATTTGGATATGCAAACTCACGAAGGCAGACGCAGCTGAAGATCTGGCAGGGAAGCAGGATTTGGCAATACGTGGCTTATACCTTGTCACATTGTTACCTTGCACGATTGAGGTCTGCATTGTTGGGATCAATGCCCAGCAAGCATCCAGCGGAGCCCCACACCTGTCATGGATGCATGATTGAAGCTATTGCAGATTCGACCTCACTACAGCGGGTCGATATCACCGGCGTCGACGTACTGTTGCTGCTGCCGCCGCTCGAGGGGAGGTCGGGGTCTGGTGACGACCGCGTGGCTGTTCCAGCTTCTCGAAGCCGTTGTCAGGAACGGCTGCCTAATTATTTTTTTACTGGACTTTGGCGCACAAAATTGGTTCAAAAGCTTGAAAGGCCGCGACTTCCATTTCTCTGAACCGAATTTTGCATCCTATCGCACGACTTGAGTGGCCAACATCATGCTTTCTCGACCGACTCACATCCGCCTCCTCCTTCTTGACCAGAAGGTTACCCCACATCTCTACCCCGCACAAATGATTACTGCATACCGCATCACCGAGAGGCCCGACCTGCTACCAAAGTCCGTCGGACCTCCCTGCTACCAGGACGACTAGCCCATTGGCTTGACAGCGCGCAGGTCTCTGAGCTGGCAGCGCGTCGCGATGCGTTGCTTCGTGTCCTTTCCCGTTCCTTGCAGTAAACACCGTAGGGCACCTTTTCAAATTCGCGGGTTGTAGTCATACACAACGCCTAAGCATTGATGTCGTGAGGCCGTCTGAATGCTCCTTGCTGACCCTAATTCGAGGCCCGTGTGCTATCAATCCTCGAATCTAGACCCGTCGAGTTCTTCCTGGTCAGAAGCACCAGATTCCGGCGCGGATCCCACGGCGCGGGGCAAGCTTGCACCTCAGCCCCATGGATCGGTCTACCATTCCTCTTTTTCGTCGGTCTCAGCAATGAGTGATGCAATGCAGTCAGCGCCTGTGACCATGACCCATGTTACTTCGGACAATTCTTGCCGAAAGCTCCAGCCACTTGGCGACAGCATCTCGACCCCTTCTCATGATCAATTCAACGCGCAAGAGTCAGCATACCGCTGTTTCCGTCACTTTATCATCCTTGCTCGGCCGGTTGTCTCTTTTTCTCTTGCCGTCTCTCGCACGTCTCGCAATGACACTTCCTGGACTTCCATTTACCCCGCAAATGCTCGGCGAGACCCTGAATCGCCAAGCCTTTCCCTCCAACATTCGGTACGCGAATCGCTCGGATCTTATCTTCCTTGTTCACTTCCTTGTTCACACAATCGTACATCATCGCTCATGCTGGTCGTGTGTATAGCGAAAGAAGACATGATACTTCATTTCTGGGTGTCTTTCCTCCCCGCCGATTCCATACATGCAGCTGTGACCCTGACAGGTGAGATTGTGGGGTCAGCCAGTCAGAATCAATGTCACTTCCTTGACAAAGGCGCAGTGAAGATTCTCACGAGCGTCTCTAACCCTGTTCAGGCCATTCGGTGTACTGCAATGTGGAGCAAAGATCTTCCTCCGCAATTTGCAGCTGACTCGGTTGAATGCAGCTTCGGTGTCTCGGCCTCGCGGCTAGTCCCGTCTAGCAAAGCTGACGTCTCGGAGAGTGCCTTTGCATCAGATAGTGCCACAAAGAGATTCTTTGACATCTCATCGGATGTCTCCTTCGTCCTTGAGTGCCGAGGCCGCCATACATCATGAGCACCTCTCATCTTTCTGTGAGTCGCTGTGCGAAGACATTTTTCGACTTTCGATCGCAGATGAACCCTTCTGATCTGCCAATCGTTGTTCATACGTAGGAGGTTTGTATTCGCTCTAACGCAAGTCGACTCTGTGCAAAGGTCTGAAGCTCTTGTTTGGTAGTGCGATGCCTTGTATAACTCGAAGGCAATGCCGATGCTCACTCAGCAACGCCGCGTGATGCCGCTGTCGAATATCGCGCGCAGCAGCAATGGCGTTTTTTTGCGCCTTAATTTCTGCCTCGATTCTTACTCCACTTTCTCTTTAGATCCCTCTTCACAAACAAGTGACGAACGAGGCGTTGGCATCTTCTTGCCGAGCATCGAGTAGACCCTCTATTACGAACATGATGATTGATGCGGCGCCGATCAATGACACGACTATCAATGACACGACTATCACACGGCCAGCTTCATCTCTCAGAGGTGGCTACCTTCTTCGCTTGACGCTCGAGCATGTTCTACAGTTACCACGATCACCTTTGCTTTCAACTTGAGTATTCGGTGAAAAGCAAGAAGTTCATCTCGAGCCAAGGTTTAAGCGCAAATCCTCATTATCAGAAAAGCAAAGTAGTTGAATCTCGATAATGTCCGGCCTAGACACAGGAGCCGGCTCATACGATAAAGCAGCACACAGGCAGGGCGGCGAGGGGCTCGACATCGACGCTCAGACGGCAGGTAGGTAAGGGGCGACTCTATCGCTGTCCGACTTTGAATGCTATGAACGATGTTGTAGAGCTTAAGGTTGACTAACCCAAGCAATCGTTTCTTTGCTTGATGCCAGGCCGTGTCAATGGGCCGGGCGAGGGCGTTAACACAAGCCCTGGAGGCGCCGACAATATTCCCGGCCAAGGTCTCGATGGCGGCCCTGGCGGCGAGGACCTCTCTGCCGCAGCCACTGGAAAAGGCGAAAGCTTCGACGCTGGTGATCAAGGCGCCGACCGTCCAGGCGGTGGTGTCACTCTCAATGCAGGCAGAGAGGCAGAGTTCAACAGCTCTAACAATAAGAACTTCTACGATGCCGAGAGTCATGTTCAGCGTGAGTGCAGACTACGAAACTATCATCTTGGTCAAAGCCCAACCTAATCAGCTAAACGACTTTCTTCCTTCCTCTTCACAACCTGGTGGACGCCGAACAGAACTCGCAAGCAAGATCAAGAACAAGGTGACCTCAGACAAGTCTTGACCTTCCTGATACTTTGCAAGCCCGATCTCGTTGGTGCATTGTAGGGCTAATCTGATATGAAACGCAAATTGTCATCGGGTCAGCGCGGCCAGCGGCCATGTTTGGAACGGAAAGGAGGGTGTATGCTTCGAGATAGCAGGGCATGCGCACGTCCATATTCATTCTGTAAAGCTAGGCTGGTCAGAAAAGCCCTCTCAGCTGCAACAAGTGCGTCATATTGACAGGTCTGAACTTTGTTCCGCCGGAACGTGGGCCGCAGAAGCACTGAAATCTACCGGTCCGATCCGTAGCCTCGCTTATGGGCAGAATTTAATGTCGGGATGCACGGTGGTTGCAATATTAAGCTCAAGTGTTTCCGGATATGTATTTCCCGGTGCACCGCTGTCAGCACACACAATGGCGGAGTCCGGTCAGCATGGCAGACAAGTAAATTAAATGCCGAACAACGCACAAAGTAGAGGATACAGAATATAAAGAACCAAGACCAGCATTGTTGTCGGCAACCTTGCTTCATCTTCCTTCATTTCGCTTTACCGCTCGACACAGTTCAAGTGGTTTGCACCATCAAGATGTTCCAATCCTCTGCAAGAGCGACACGTTCCATGGTCAGCCGCGGCCTACCGGCACCTGGTACCAACTTGGCACGGTCGCTGCACACATCTCGCCCCGCTCTTGTGTTCAAGAAGCCTGTTTCGATCGAGGGGAAGGCTAACACTGTTATTGGAGCCGGTACGCTCGGACGTCGAATTGCAATGATGTGGCTCACCCAAGGCCAACCCGTGCATCTCTTGTAAGTACGGCCTGGCTTCACATACCTCACCTCAGAGACGCTGACAGACGAAAACTATTCTCTGTATCTCCACAGCGATGCGAACGAGAAGGCGCTCGAGAGTGCAAGCCAGTACATCAAAGAGACTCTTCCAGCCGTTCTCAGGACCATTCCAGGTAGCAAAGAGGGCGAACTGAAAACCTTCACCGACCGCAAGTCGGCTATCGACGGCAGTTGGCTCGTGACGGAGTGCGGTGAGTATGGCTCTACACAGTTTCGACCATGCATCAATATAAAATACATACTAATACTAGAAGCTCCATTCGAACAGTCCCTGAGATCAAGGACCTTAAGATCAAGATCCTCGGCGAGCTCGATGCAATCATTCCGGAAGACATCATCCTGGCCTCCAACAGCTCCAGTTACACTGCTAGCGAGGTGTACGAGAAAGTGCAGCACAAGGATCGACTCGTCAACATGCACTACTACATGCCACCCCAGGCACTTCCGGTAGAAATCATGCCAAACTCCCACACAAGCACCGATATCGCGCCTCTGCTGTACGAGCAGTCTGCCAAGCACGGCCTGTACCCGTACCACGTCCGTAAGGAATCCGTTGGCTTGATTGCCAACCGTGTCTGGGCTGCCATCAAGCGAGAGTGCCTCTTCGTCGCTGCTGAAGGCGTTGCTAAGCCCGAGGAAATCGATTCGCTGCTCATCCGTGTCTTCGGCTTCAAGATGCCACCCTTTGCCGGTATGGACGGAGTCGGACTTGACGTCGTGCGTGACATCGAGAAGCACTACCAGGAGGTTCGTCAAGGTTTGCCCAGAGAGGTCATTACCCTGCTTGACGGATACATTGAGCAAGGCAAGCTTGGTGAGAAGTCGGGCGAAGGTTTCTACAAGCACCCCAAGACTCAGCCACATGCGCAGGATCACCTTGTTGCGCTCGACCTCGTTCGAGGGGAAGTGAAGTCGTTGACCACCGATGGAAAGGAGAGCAAGGTCTTGGTTGCCGGCCTCAGCACACTTCCAGACGGTGTCCAATTCGACCCAGTGGAGGGATACGTGTACTGGACTAACATGGGCCCTGGAGGAACGCGTGCCAACGATGGCAGTCTGCAGCGCATTAAGCCTTCCACCGATGGAGATAAGGCATCCGCCGCCGAGACCATCATCGCACCCGGCCAAACACACACGCCGAAACAGCTCCACCTAAACGCCAAGGACCGTAAGCTCTACTGGTGCGACCGAGAAGGCGGCAGGATTCAACGTTCCAACCTGGACGGCTCTAATCTAGAGACGCTGTACGACTCGGCACCAGGCAAAGAGCGTCCTTTGGCTGACACCCGTGATTGGTGTGTCGGTATCACCGTTGACAACGAACGCGGGCTCATCTACTGGACCCAGAAGGGTGGAAGCAAGGGCTATGCTGGTCGAATTTTGCGATTCAACAAAGAGATCCCCGAGGGATCTACGGCCGAAAATCGTACCGACATCGAAACGCTCTTCGACCACTTGCCAGAGCCCATTGATCTCGAGCTTGACGAGGCTGGCCAGACACTCTACTGGACCGACCGTGGAGACCCACCCTTTGGCAACACCTTGAACCGCTTCAAAGTGGACAAGAAGCACGATCCCAGCGGCAAGCCAAAAGGTCCTAGTGCCGATCTCATCATTGCCGACCACTTTCATGAAGCGATCGGCCTTAGTCTGGATCTCAAGAACAAGCGCGTCTTTGTTGCAGACCTTCTCGGTAGCCTTTACCAGACCGACCTCGATGGAAAGAACAAAAAAGTTCTTCTTGCGGACCAAGGCAACTTCACCGGATTGGCGTTCGTCCCAGCCTCGGAGTAGACTCCCTAGGCTGCAGACGCTTTGCGCTCCAGATACGAACAATGTAGATTAGAATTCTCGCAAATAGATATCGCTCTCTAATCATGCCGGCTTCGGTAGATTGTTGAGAAATAGGGTATCATGACGTTACAACCTTGAATGACCCGAGAGAGCAGAGCCGATCTGCCGATTGACGTGACAACTGCGATATCAATGTTGCACGTCCAGTCTCACGAGCTCTCGCTTTCAAACGGAAAATAGTATTGATCGGTCATGACAGGCATGCAATGAGGCGAAGGAACGGCTTGCAATTGAGAATGACGCTCAAAGTCGTTCGAGCCGATGTCAGAGACCAACACGTCTGCCATCCTCTGCCGTCACCGTTTGCCACCGCGTCCTCCTCGCCCGCGCTTGGACGGTGGCGGCGTTCGGCTGGGTTCCCTCTCCGTGTCCACCGCGTGAATATCCCACCTTGGCCTTTGTTCCAGGATGCAATCGGAGATAAGCTGCTTCTTGTAGATCTTGAGCGAATCACCCTGGCTCGTTTTGCGACCGACCAATCGTCTCCTTTCGAACTTGTCTGATTCTCCAATAATCAAGTGGAAGTGCTCCGGGTCGGCAAGGAGCGAATGCTCGTTGTACCGATCATCCAGCACTTGACCTCCTGCCGCTTCGATCAGCTTCGAGAATGCTTCTTTGCCATCCACATCTCGGCCGAGCCAGAATCTATGGCCGTGGTATATACCTTGGGGATACTCGACCTCGCGTCGCTTCAAAACCTCGACGAGGCTGACACCGTACGTCTTTTCTCCTTCGGGATCTTGTAGCGCATAGGGCGAGTCTCCGTTCTCGTCCTCGAACGCAACATACTTGCCTTCTGTCAAGCAAGCTTGCAGCCAGTCGGGCGAGAGGATGGCAACGTCACCCGCTGCAATTGCAAAGAGCATCTTGGGCGTGCGTGAAAGACCTGGTGTGACCAAGACGTGCGCAGTTCCGATGTCCTCGACAATCTCAATTCCGTAATTCTTTAGTTTCTTCTCGTCAGACTTCTTGACCTTGTAGTTACTCGTCGCGACATAGACGACTCCCTCGTCCGATGGCGTCCTAGTTCGTGCCCTAGATGTGCGTGGTGCGGCAGCCGCCGTTGTCTTTGCCGTCTTGACTTTCTTGGCGGGAGCCGTGCTCGCTTCCACAGCTGACCTGTCCTCAGCCGCTTCCTCTGAATCGTCCGAGATCGCGTGCTCTTCGGGCCCATCCATCATTCGGCTACGTTTGACTCCACGCTGACTTTGACTTTGTTCCGGGCTGGGAGTTTCGTTCTCCTGACCGGCATCCGGGAAGAAAGTGCAACCAGACCACAAACCGCCCTCTCCTTCAGAGTTGGCTGAAGCAGGTGAACGGCTTCGAGACGCATCTGAGATTGCCACTGCTGCTTCCTGTTCAGCGCGATTTGCTGCACCAGGCGGGTCTGCAGCTGGCGGAGCGTCTCCAAGCACCATGGGATTGGCTTGCGACCCGACACCTATGGGAACATCTTCATCGTCGATGACACCCGAAACATCGGCATCGTCCACGGGCAGCGTTGTGTCAGCTTCAGCAGCGGACGGCTCAACCGCGGCGTAGTTGGTCGATGGTGAAACGGGATCGCTTGTCGGCAAATCTGCTGGCTCGTCGTGTTGAATGGCATCATCGATCCAAGGTCCAAGACTTTCGTCGGTGACCCTGGTGGTGCCAACATCATGATTGTAGTCAACATCATCTGCAAAGTCGATGTATTTGAGCTTAGCACGCTCTACTGGCGCCCAAGCGAGGAAAGAATCGACAATGTACTGGTGATTGACGATTGGAATGCCCCACTCCTTCGCCTTGTCTGTCTTCTCGCTGTCGAGATTGGCTGCCACCACCAGACTGATCTTGTTGTTGAGTGAGCCGGAGAAAGTGGCGCCCATAAGCTTGATCATCTTGGTGATGTACTGACGAGTGGGTCCACGATAGTTCGAGATGGTGATGGAGCTGTTTTGGAACTCAGGGATGGCCTGTCGTGGCACTGGGAAATGCAGCGGCTCTTCTCGTGGGTCACGGAGGGAGTCGTTCGAGACCACCCAAATGAGCCATGTCAAGTTGCCGACCTGCTTGGTCTGTCGGATAGCCTCCCGAAACTCTTGCACTTCCCGGTATCGGCAGACGACAAAGTCTGAGTTTCTTACTGCCTGAGCGATACCGCTCAAGTCTTTGGGCGCTCTGCGAACGGTGCCTCCAGAAGCGCGAATGAAGTGTTCCAACGATCGAAGCTGCTGTTCGCTTGCGCGGCAAACGTCGCGTGCCAGCAACACGCCCTTTCCGCGAAAGACGCTTTTGTCCTTTTTGGCTCCTGCTGCACTGCCGAGTCCGTTATCTTTGTTCATAACGCTGCTGCTGCTACCACCCCGGTTGTGGTGATCTGTGAGACTAAGAGCTACTCGATCTCGACGAGGCGATGTGAGCGGAGACCCGCTAGCAGTGCGTCCCGCAAAGCAAGGTGGTCTATCATCCGATTTTGGGTCGAATTGATACGAGTCCAATGGCAAGAGCTTCTGCAATCGCCAGGAGTCGCTAATCCATTGAGGTGCTGCAAAGATGGTCTGCTTGGAAGGGCTGTTGACAAACCTTTGCAAGATCTTTTGCATCTTGGCGGCGGTAATGGAGGTGGTAAGGTGGACATTGACGTCAAAGTAGTGTTCTTCTCTCCAAATGCCTCCGAAAGCTGTGACGATGCTGCTGAGAAGTTCTCGGTCTGCTTTAGAGATCTGCGACTTGGATCCAGTGACGCATAGACCGGAGAAGATCATATCGCGACGGCATGAGAAGCGGTCTTCCTTCAGACGCACCTGAAGAGCAGCAGAGCGAGCAACCCATTGTGGCTGTATAGCGATGGTGCCGCAAGGGACCGAAGTAGGGGCAAGTGTCGATTGTCGGAGGAAGCGAAAGCGTGGGTTATTCAGTGAATGGCGTGGGAGAAACGGAGAAGAAGGTATCGGAACAGATCCGGTCAGCGGGAAATCTCATGGTTGGCAAGGAATCATTGCTGAGTCGAGTTCGAATGTACTTACAGTGACTACCATGGGCTTGTCAGGTCTAGGAGCCGGCTCTTGTGGTGACAGCGTCGGCTCAATGCAGTGCTGGTATTCTGGAAAGTCCTCGCTGCAAGCAATGACGTGTGTCACTCGATCGAGTTGGAAACGTAGACCATCTACGAGCGGTTCGGCGCTAGTGGATGCAGCGGCGACATTATACTGTTGTGCTCCGCCAAGGTGTAGTAGCCTCTCGATCTGTGACAGTCAAATCAAATGGCGAAGAGAGCAAGAAAGGTGGCGAGAACGTAAGGAGTGAGCGTCTGGTGCAATCATCATGCAGAAGAGGATGGGATACTCACCTCGTTAGCGACGGCCTCATCGACATCATCATTGACGACGTAGGTGACGCCTGAGAAAAGATCAGCTGGCAGCTGCGTCGGCAAATGAGCTGCCAGTATGGGTAAAGGTGATGTGCTCGGCATATTGTCCTAGTGACGTAGGGAGCTGTTGCTCAAGTCTATTGCATTGGTGGACGAGGGCGTAGTGGCAGGGGGCTGATGAGAGCGTTACTGAACGGTCAACCAAGGGAGGAAGTATCTGGTATGGATCGATGATAGGAGGAAGCTTTTGGTATGGATCAGACGCTTGATCTCGATCGTCGCTTTGAAGAGAGCCCTGGAAAGTTCGAGATGTTTTAGGCCGAGTATGGTGTAATTCTAATATGGTACTGCTTGGATATAGCGAGGGTATATGATAGTGATGGAAGAAAACAAGATATTGACTTGGACGAGCTGAGCTCAACTGGCCGAGTCGAACTGAGCAGATGTTCCAATGCTGACGATGATGCAGCGAGCAGGAAGGGGCTCGAGTTCCATGGGCCGTCCGAAGCTTCAGACACACTGACAAGTCTAAGCCTTCCGGCTGCTGAAAGGACACCAAGAGGGTTTCGCGCGTCAAGGGTGCAGCGGCAGCAGCAGCCACCAAAAAAAAGAGCAAAAATAAGTGGAGCTCCGACTGCGCGTTTCAGTTGCGAATTTGGTGAAAAGGGACGTGACGCGTAGATGAGAAGAGAAGGAGAGCTCAGTAAAGTGTTGGTCTGTCAAATTTGGGGTGGCAGACGCGAAGCACGACGCGTAGCGTGGACAAGACCCTGGCTCTGCCTCTTGGCTGTTGCCTGCTTCTACGCTTAGAGTAACTAGCATCGAGGCTCTGATAGAATTGTCAGAAGAACCTACAAGATCTGTTTCATCAAAACACAGTCATGAAGCTCAGCAACGAAACAGTAATTCGGCGTATAAGTTCAAAGGCATGGGCAATGAAGAACCTGAAATTAGGTGTGGAAAGCATGCACTTGAGGAGCAGCGCACTATTCGGGCTGCGATTGATACAGAACGTGACAAGACGGGAAGCAAGACATTTGGTATCTGTTCAACAGAAGCGGATGGAGGCACAAACGGGCTGTTTAGGCAGCGGGCGCAGCGTCGGTCGAGTTTTGCTTGTTGTAATCCTCCATCTCGGCGTCGAGGTCCTCAACAGTCTTCTTGGGGCGAGCCTCGCGCTTGGCACCACGAGCGCGGCCGCGGCCACGACCAGCGGCACCAGCAGCAGCAGCACCACGGCCGCCCTGAGCCTTGGCACCGTTGGCAGCAGCGCCCTTAGCACCCTTGGGGCCTTTGAGGGCACCAGCTGGCGCAGCGGCAATCTTGGAAGGGTCGACCACCACTTCGACCTTGAGGGGCTTCTCTGTTTGGTTGATGAAGCAGATGAGAGCAGTGCAAGAAGAATCAAGGAGGTGGGTATGAGCAAGGGGTCATACCAGTATAATACATTCCAGTGTGAATATGTCAAGGCACGATACTCACTTCCGTCGATCAATCGATTGTTGTACTGAGTGTAAGCACGTCCGGCATCATCGGCTCGCTGGAATTCGACAGTGCAGACGCCGGTGGACTGACCGTTGGCGCGGTAGCTCATAGCCACCTTGCGGAGAGGGCCAATAGTAGTGGCGAAAAGTTCCTGTGGGTCGATGTAAGGATGCGGTTGGGCATAGGATGCGCAATCATACGTGCTTTCGTCAGAAAATGCTATTCTGGATGTTGTAGGTTGGATGCGGCAGCATCTTGTTGAGTGCCGACGGGATACGAACCTTGACCTGGGCCTCGGTGACATCGAGAGGCAGGTTGCTGAGGATGATCTTGCTGCCGGTGTTGGCGCTTCGGCCAGGGATGACAACGGGAGGCTTGTTGCGGTTCGACGCGGCAACGACTGCGGCGTTCTGGGCACCACCGCCGACAGCAGCAGCCTTGGCGCCGGGACGACCGCTACGAGCTCCACGTCGTCCACGCTGGTTGGGACGGCCAGCAACGGTCTTCTTGGGGCGAGTCGAGATGATCTCGTCGAGAGCTGTAAAGAACGGAATAGTCAAAAGAGAGAATGGGCGAGCACGTCGCGGACGCAAGCAATCGTCGCGAACCAGATTTGACGCAGATGTCACGACGTTGTCGGGCAAAGGCGAATACAGGAGCGATCGATTTGTAGCATGCCGGGTTGATTCGAGGTCGCAATGAATCGGAAAAGATGGTAAACGTAGCATGTGGTTTCGGTTCAGCAACTGATGCACTTTCCAATCCAATCTCGCTCGGCAGGCACTACCCAGGCATGCGATCGGCTCGATGCTTTTGCATAAATCACTGCTCGGATGAACTGCACCGACACTGCCTAGGCAAGCCCCTGCGATCTGCAGCTCTGCCATCGGCCTTGCCTGCAGTATCGACGGGAGCATTCTCGGGCTTCCCTCTGCTACGAGCGGCTCGCAAACATGCCATGGGGCCCGATGCAATTACTCACGCTTGTCAATGTTCATGGACTGTTGGTACGACGGCCACACAGATCATTGACATTCGCGGAGAGGGCATGTGGTTCGCGCGACAAAAAATGCAGCGGATGGGCGAGCGGCATACACCACACGAGGTGATTCGGCGATTTCAGCAAGCGAACGAGCCATCAAGCGAAACCATCGTACAGAGCGTGGACGTGGTGCGAGGTATGGATTCGATGTGTCATCAGAAACCAAGCGGTGAAACGCAGGCGCGGAAGCACATGTCCAGGTGAAACCGGGATCAAGTCGGGCGTATGAGGCGAGGGAGAAAGTAGTGCAAACAGTCGCATGGTTGGCGGATTTGAGGGCACGGCAGCATCAAAAGATTGTGAGAGTCGGAAGGAAATTGAAGTGAGGAGCAATTGCAGTCAGAATGTGTTGTCCCAATGTAGCTTGATCGACAAAACATCTTGCGCGAGAGCGTTTATGCTGCAAACGGGCGTAGAGAATTGGCCCGACAGCGCGCAAGACCCCATGTTCTGAGCTCGATGCAAGATCCTTTCGGTGCGTTCGTGCATCGCAGGATCCCTATACGTTCGCGACAGCAGCACAATCCCAACATCCGAAGACTCGGTAGCTGCTAGCTTCTGCGCTCGACAGACTGTCTGCGAGTAACGTGCGAAGCTGAGCTTTTCGGCCGCTGTGCGGGGCTGCTCGTCCAGCTCCAATGCCTAGTGCCTCGCATACATGTCACAAGCTCGAAGAGGCTATCTCGATTCGAGAGTAGCGGTGTTGCCATTCCTTATCTCGACGCGGGGGATTAGCCGCGCTTTTTTTGAGCATGGAATCTCTTTACGGCGAGCGAGCAAATTGGATCAAGACTTTAAGACGGTTCACTGTGCTGTGCAAATCAGTGCGTCATCGGACAGAGCTGTCCTTGCATGCAGCGTGACGTGACGAGGATCTCTGATACGAAGAAGCGACTCCTGAGGTTGCGGTAGGGATTGCGATGCACGACGACCAAGGATCGAGTTGAAGCGATGCGTGGGAAGTGGAGTTTCGTGGGATGCTGACCATTTTGTGAATATGAGGATGCGGTTGCTTGAAGGGAGAAGATTTGTCTATATGGATCGAGGATGCTTGAAGAAAATTGATGTGGTGTTCGATGGATTGGCGGCAAGATATGGATGGATGTGATGGTGTGAGGTTGATGAAGGAGAGGAGGAGAGCAGGGTTTAATGTGTTGCACGCCAATGCGCAGTGTTGAACACCCTCAAGCGCTCGACTCGGCTTGAACGAGATTCATTCCACACCTTGCTGCGCTTGTGCTGTCGTGCGGCATCGCCGAACTTGCACTGAGAGGCGCGTCTGGTGGCGGATTCAACCCAAAGCAAAGTCCAACACACAAAGGCCATTTCCCCGACTGGCGGGCAAGGCGAAAAAGGCTAGTCGTGCATCGTGATCGGTCGAAATATCTTACGAATTCAAAAGCCATTTTTCAGAGCGTGTGTTAAGCCTGACTCAGGTACACAGCAGCTTCGGATTTTCGTTCACGGGAGATGATGACGAAATTTTGACGCGCTTGATGGCCAGAAACCAACACTTCGAGCGAAAAAAAAAGAAAAAGTCTAAAATTTGTGAAACCAAGCTCTGATTTTGCCCTGCAGCAACGTCAGCGGAGTCAGAGAGAACTGAGCTGAGCTGAGAGGTCCTCATTTGGCATCGGAATTCCCGAGACTGCTGCTTGTTGCACAGCCTTCGGAATGATTTTCTGAGTCAACGCAAGCGAAGTGATCGTCCAGACTGCGAACGATGGATGTATCTAGATTGTGTCAAGCCAAACAACAGACACGCTCAAGTCAAGTCTGACAGATTATGGACTCGTGAACTTATCATCGCAAAGGTAGAAAGCAAAGCTAGGCCGTTCTTTGTTTGAAGCGAGAGGGGGTCTCTCAGTCTTGGAGGTATCGGTCTCAGATTGAGTGGGGATCGATGGCGTCAAGTTGCGTTGAAAGCCGTTGGTGCAGCAGCCGTCTCCTCCATCAGAGACTCTGCGAAGCTGTGAAATGTCATTCACGCACGGCCCGTGAACTTGCGCATTTACTTACCCTGATCATGGGCTGATCGATGCTTTCATGAACGTAGAGTTGAAGAGCACAGCTAAAAAGGAACCCGAACAGTCAGCCAATGAGCTTGTCGTCAGTGGCTGACTGTGAACGGCTTGCTCCTTTCCGGCTTGGGTGACGGCTTGGTGAGAAGAAAACGAGCATGGCATTCAGCATGAAGACTGCGAAGCTCATGACAGCTGCAACTGCCGACATAAGGAAGGCGGAGGTCGAACAAAGAGGTGTTCAAGTAAGGGCAGGCGAGGGCGGCGGTAGGGGCCAACGCAAAGCTGCAGCAGCATGCATTTTGGGGTTAGGCCCCCTATTTCTTTTTTTCCCTCTCGTCTTTGTTTCCTTTTCAGATCAGTTCGTGCAATCTTGGAATTGCAATGTCTGTAGGATATTGCCCTACACACACGGCATCATCATGCGATCTGCCATGCTTTCCGCCAGCCGTGATAGCAGAACGAGCGATACAGGAAGAGTTTGCAAGCTTCGCATCGACTGCTAGCGGGTCCACTGAACTGGAAATGAAACGAAATAAAATTGTGGTGAACGCTTTGCCGAGGCAGCAGCTTGCCGTCATCAGTTGACAGAATTAGAATCACCCAAACTTTTGGCACAGGTTGGCGCGCTTTGGTCAGTCCAAGCAAGTTCGGCATCTTTCTTTTCTCGATGCGATCGCCAGACCTGACCAAAGCAAAGAACAATTCGCCGTAATGTCTGCACTTCATTATCTTCGTCCCAGCTTGCACGATTGCAATGTTCAGTGGAATCTAGAAATCTGACACAGCAATGGACTGCTGTATGCCAGAGCGAGGCGTGCGTGGCTTCTGCGTAACTGCATCCCATGCATGCTGAATGGGGATGAAGAAAGGGGCGGTCACAGTTCAATTCAACGAAGAGAGACACGACTTGAGCTATGCATTGGCGCTGCTCCGGAAGGACATCCCAGAACATGTGAAACGCCGTCCAGAATGCCTTCTTTGGTGAAGGCACTCCTGCCAGGCATATCTGACCCAGTGCGGAGGGGCGGGTTCGAACCCACGACCTTCGCGAGAAATGTACGTGTGCGCGGTGTAGACTACAAGTAGTGATTATACCGCTATACTAAGGGCCCCGAAGGGCGACAGCCAATATTGTTGAGGCATCCATATTCGCTTCTCATGATCGCTTGCGTTGACTCAGAAGATCATTCAGAAGGCTGTGCAACAAGCAGCTTCAGCTCAGATCAGCTCTGCTCTCTCTGACTCCGCTGACGTTGACGCGACTCGAACTTTGTCCAGACCGAAAGACCGCCGTGCGTTGCCTCGATCAAATTGGCTGGTTTTGCTGGCTGTTGTGCCGACACGAGCTTTAAAAGTTTTGGATGGCTGACTGACTGACTGACTGACTGACCGAGTGATGCTGCTGCAACGCGGTGCCAGGCTTGGACTCAATCAGCATCATCATCATTTCACATTCACAATTCGGTGGTGCCGACTTGTGCAAGCTTCTCATCCATCCT
>JAXQGJ010000189.1:0-25911 GCA_037039655.1 Pseudozyma sp. M118-08B | reverse complement strand
CTGTATTTCCTTCTATCTGACCTGGATCTTCAACTCTTATGTGAGTATATTTTGAGAAAGAGTGTGTGAGGAAGGGGTAGGGGTTGGTAAGGGAGTAAGATAGTAGGATGAAGAACACGGAAATGGATGGATGGACCGAAAGAAGGTGTTTATGTAGCTTCCGGACGAGGATAGAACCGAAGGTCCTGGGTTGCTTGTTCAGTATAGGAGGATAGCTGTACGGCAGGCTCTGGGGAGGGAGGAGCTGTTTGCCGAGACAAGACGGGGGGATCCACCTTATTGGCACTACACGACACTTGTCCCAGCCAAGCTCCGGTGGTCGCTAACCGCTAAGCTCATTCATTGATCTGTGGATGCTCAAAACACATGACATTTGGCTCTCCTCCTTGCGCGCTTCCTCAGACGCCGGTCAATCCTTCTTTGCTTTAGAAGACCGTTGCTCTTTGCTTGTTCACGTCTTGCTTGTTGGGTAACATAGAGTTCAACTCGACATGTCATTTTAGGCTGCTGCATCCCCCGCACGCCCTGCAACGGCTTTTGACTGCTTTGCATCGAAGCATAACCCCACTTCCATTATGCAAACATTCAGTCGCTCCCACCATGGCCAAACCTGGCACAATTTCTTAGCTCGATGCAACGTGAACCAAGCTCAATAGAATCAAAAGTGCAATGAGCCGTTTGTGACGACAACAAAGTGGGCTGTGTTGGGCTCGAGACGTCGAGGAAGCATCTCACGGGGACCCGATTTGAGGTCACGACATACTTATGCATGCAGTTGAGAGTGTACGACGCAATCGTACACAAGCGCATCGCCGCCGCATTGTGCATAAAGTTAGCTCAGGTGTTTGTTGAGCTCAGGACCAGGTGAAAGCCGCCTGTCGCCGCGCTTGAGTGGGATCTTGGCTACAAAAAGCTGTAGCTGGGCGGCATCTGGAGGGAAAGAGGGTGCGACTCTGGATAACTCCGGTTGAGCGGAGGAGTCCATCCGATGAACTTTGCGGAAGTGAAAATCGTAGTTCGTGCTCGTGCAGTGCTGGGAATGAAAGCGGTAAGCGCACAGGCAGATGAGCAGGTGAGCAGGTGAACGGTGGCAAAAGCCGTAGGTGGGGCCTGCATTGCAAAGAAGGGGCAGACGAGAACAAGAAGAAGAAGGAAGAAGGATCTTGAGCGGACCTTCGAAGAGGACGGCGGACTTTCGAATAGCATTCGTAGCCGAGTAGGTCAACTCCAGTGTGCGCACCGTACAAGGAAAGGACTAGGAATTTCGTTGTTGTGTAAAGCTGGAACGCTCATCTTGAGTTGATGTTGAGTCTATCTGACGGTCACTTCGGACCGAAAGATAGCAACACATGCGCGAGAAGGTATAGACGGCTTCGGCAGAACGACAGGGAGCTCGGATGGAGGCACAATGCAGTGTCAAATGTCGTAAGCAGCAGCACTGAACCCATCAGTAGTGATGCGATTTAGGATCCGTGGAAAATCCAGGGTTCCGATGCGAGGGAGCAGGGTTGCCCAGAGGGTGGGGTGTCGATCAGCTGAGTGTGCAACAAAAAGAAAGATGGACGATCATCGTTAGTTGGTGAGTGTGCAAGGGACGTGGACTGCATGTTGTGCGGGATGTCAAAATATCACCTGAGTTTGAACGACGTATGAAGACCACCAAAGCAGGCCCACTGTCAAATTCAGATGCCGACAGCCATTCAAAGGCGCTAAGCGAGGTGCTTCGAACGGCTTGACCAGGCTCCCACCGTTTTTCTCTCGCCGCCTACTCGACTCTGATGATCTGACACTTTGACTTGCGTCTCTGTCTGAACACTTGCCATTGTGCCACATGAAGTTGCTACGGCTTACTGTGTTGCGAATCTGAAACGAATGCCATCCCCTGTGCTGACTGGGACATGCCACGACCTGTCTCAAAGAGCCCGGTCAAGCCGTGTCTCGAGTAGCATTTTGCGATGGTAGCTCCGCTGTCGCTCCCATCGATCCTGGCATGGGATTCCTGCTGATCCTGTCACGCTTTTGTCTCACGAAGCAAAAGTCCAAGACTCTTGGACAACAGGCTTGGCACCTCGCTTTTCATCGCCTCATCGCCCAGCTTGAGTATCACGACTTTGCCGAAACTTAGTATTAGCTGAGGAGACGAGCGACGTAACGAAAACAACATGATGCCGACCTTCTGGAGCCGAGAAGGTCGCGGCAAGGGGCGAGGGTCATCGAGACCACAACCTGCTTGTTCAGCTGCAAATGAACTTAGTGCACAGACCGTAGTGAGCGATTGTACGCAAGCGACCGAGTTCTGACCGGATCAGGCCACATCTTTTCCAGAAAGATGAGCGGAGGTGGGGCGCGGAATGAAAGGGATCGACAAGCGAGCCGGCTTACGACGATCTCAGCTCAAGCTCCGACATCGCCAGGCGCTCTTGTTTGGTTGCAAGCAGAAAGGAAGGCCTCTACAATACGGATCCCTCACATGCGAAAGTACTGCAAAGAGTGCTGCAGGCCCTCCTTTCAGATTCATTCGCCCTCGAGCTTCAGCATTAACGTATCCCATGCACCTCAGCAGTGATGGATGCGAGTTGACATGCGAAGGCCGTTGAGGGATCGAAGAGGTTGAAGCTCCGACGCGCGTAGCTCACAGGGCAGAGTACGGGTTGAGGATCGTTCCATTTTTGGCATATTCAGAAGGGGCCTTTGACACAGTGGCTTGTTCAGAAATGTGCGCGCTTCCCCGGTTGCAAAGAGATCAAAACACTCCATTCGCCGGCACTATAGTGCAGATGCATTTCCACTTTGCTCAGCCAGACATTTGATGTACGCCTTACGACTGCATTCTGCCTCACTTTGCAGTGCTCCGCACCGGCGATTGAGATTGTCCACCACAGATCTTGTTGTTGTTGTGGTTGTCGTTGTGGTCGATCAAATACGATCTTGACCCGATTCGGACATCCCTCGGCGATGTCAAGAGGCTTTCCCGTTACCAGTCAATTCCATATGTTTTGATACCTGCGATACGGGCTTGTGACCTTGAGCCATGCAATCGGCAGTAATGGACTGACGCGAGCGGAAACGTTCTTCCATGCTACCTTGCCTGGGCCAACGTGAGCTGAAAGATGATCCTGATGAGTAGAGGGGGAGAATCATGCCACTTTGGCTTCTCTCAACCCCAGCCTCGCTTAAGATAGCGTTTCGGCTCCACGAACGGCCTCCGCGCTGCATTGTGTGCCTGATTTTCGTACGTCAAAAAATCGAAAAATCGAAAAAAGACGCGATGGCTCTGCACTGCGTGACAGCTCCTATTTGACAAGAGATGCAAGATGCGGCGACCCTGTAGCCATCGTGCAGCCTCGGCTATTTTGGCGAATGGTCCACCTTAGGATCGGCTTTTGGGTGTCTCATTATATTGCCCAGTACAGCCGCTTGCCTTTGTCAGAACTCATAACATGCCACAGGAAGACTCTCGCTCGCTCGCTCCGACAAGTCGATACTTGTCACGCCATCATTAACTCGATGGGCAATTCACAGGTAACATTCCAAGACAGCGCTTGTCGAACCGCACGCTCTTGACTTTGAGTGTTGTGACCGACGAGATCTTGGATCGTCTTGTCATCGGGCAAACATTCCGATTGCCTGTTGAGCTTTTTGCACTGCAAATGCTTGACTGCTGATTGAAGGCAACGTAGTCACAGACTTTACACGGCACGCTTAAAGAAGAAATCTCGGTATCACCCGATCAATCTGCTCGATTTCCTAATCGATGTCAGTCACATGCGCAAAGGCCCTGTCGACGCTAAGTGGCTGCAACACCTGTTTCATTGCAAGACTACATGTGCAACTAAGCAAGGTAGCGATAGACACCACGTTGACCTTCGACACGCTCCATATACTCCTTCTCGATCAAGATCTCAAACACTTTCTTGATCTCGGCAACATCGACCGAAAAGCGACTCTTGATCTGATCGACCACCTCCGTAATGAGTTCCGAGTGCTTGATGGTCTTGCGGGCCTTGAGCACACGTACGGCTGCAGCTTGCAAGATGAGCTCTCGGTCAAGGAAGACACGCTGCTCGGTTGACTTTTGCTCTTCGGCCGTCTCCTTCATCTGGATCTGGTTGATACGGATCCTGTGACGCTCGTTTTTGAAGTTGTCGTTGAACATGAACTCGTCCTCGTCATTGACGTCTTTGCCTTGCGGAAGCTTGCGCAGGACACGCGTGGGGATCTGACCGCATGCCAAGCTTTGAAGCGTGCGTTTGAGTTCCTGGTCATTAAGTCCAGTCTGGGTGCGGATGTCGACGTAATTGAGCTTCTCGCCTGGCGCCAGGGTGTTGAAAAGCATAAGCACTACGGCTTGGAATGTGCTGACGTTGAGCTCCTTGATTCCAGCTTTACCGAAGTGCGTAGTGATGGAGAGGGTGCCAAGCGAGTGTTGCCAGTGGAGTCGACGGCCACTGTTGCGCTTCTGGTAGAAAGTCTCGAAGCGTTCGGCAGCGGCTGAAAGCTCGGTTGGCAATACCACCTCGATGTTAGGGTATGTAGGCCAATGCGCTTGAGTCAGTACGCTGACGCTCAGGTCGAAGTCGTCCTTGGGTGATTCCTCGTCCTTGCGCTGCTTAGCAGCGAACCGATCGTACTCGTCCATCAAATCCTTGGAGACATCCACATCCTTGATCATGGTCTCAAGCTTGGCAGTGAATTCTGGACCACACTCCTCCTTGAGCTTCAAGAGCATGCTGCGCTCGGCATCGGACGAGGCGGACCGGTTGAGCAGAAGTCGTTTGGCAAAGTGACGTTTGTAGAACTCCTCGAACATGTCCTTAGCATGAGTATACCTGAAAAGGATGAGCGCCTCGTCGAGGTTGTGTTCGAGCTCCTGATCCGTCATGGTCTTGTTGCCGCTACGAAGCTTGGCGTCGAGGAACTTGGCGATGAGCTCGGCGGGCTTGTTCTCGCGCTTGTTGACAAAGACCTCGAAGCTGTCTTTCTGAGCATTGACAAAGTCACGGTCACGCTGGAAACCGGTGGACACGATGGCATCGATGAAGGCTTTGAACTCGAGAAGACGCTCGATCATGTCGTCGTCCTTCTCGCGATCGTTGACGATAGAGACGCCATGCGTTTTGATGTACTCGGCGAAGACCTTGCGCAAATCCGCGAGCCTATCAATACTCTTGACGAGCTCGTAGATCTTGGCAAGACCGCTGAGCTGTCTGGCCGTGATGAGATCCGGTAAAGCTGCCAAGATCTTGTCAGCATGCTGTGTGACAAGTTCTTTACGCGCTGCAGCCACATTGGAGGATCGGGCTTGGTCGGTGAGCAAACACCACTGGCTACGCTCTTGCTCCAGGACAATGCGACGTTCAGCATAGTCGACGTAGTCTGAGGGAGGCAGCGAGGCAATCGTGCTTGCAGATTCTGCCTGGTAGAAGGCAACGGTTGATTTGATAATAGCATCATCCAGTTTCTTTTCGGCCTTGAGTTGGCGGAACATGTCGGCGATCGAGGTGTGCAGGTCCCGGTAGGAGATGGCTTCCTTGCGCTCGCCATCGATCGCAGCAACGATTCGATCCAAGATCATGTTGGAGAGCGAGACATCTTGCAAGATACGATGACCAAAGATGTCGAGGCCGAGTTCCCAGATCAGAAGGCGCTGTTGAGTATTGTCGTTTGTGCTGTTTCGAGGCGCGGCTGAAGACGAGACGTCGGCGATAGAATTGCTCTGGAGGAAGGAGCGGTCCAAAGGGAGAAGCACATCTCGAACCAGGGCAAGGTTCTCGCACCAGTTTGTCCAAATCGATTGGAGTTGGGTCAGCCAGGTGACCTTGCTGGCAAGCGAATCGTTGGCGGATCCGGCGCTCTGCAACGAGATGGCATAGCTTCCTGCAGCACGTTCGATTTCGATCTTGATGGTATCGTAGAGATCATCGAGCGATTCGGGAGATGAGTAGGTCACTAGGGTCTGAGTGGTACTGTAGAGAGTCTGCAGCGAAGGCCTCGATGTGGTTGCGGCTGTTCCGGAAGAGTTGGACGCCAAGAGCATGCGCACCGATCTAACGAGTTGAGTTGTTGCTCCAGAGGCATAGTTGACGGGTGGCAGTGTCCGATGAGGATGGAAAGCGGCAATCGTGATACTGGTGGCATTCTCCTTCGTAGAGGCAGTGTCGCCCTTCGACTTTGCCAGAAAGGCTGCAAGTCCACCGTTGGAGGCACCGTGTTGAGGGGCAGGAGCATTGAAAAGGGCAGCATTCGAGGCCTGCGCTCGCGAAAGCAGAGCATCTGCAAGCGACATTGTATCTGTGGCTCCTCCGATGTCGATGCTGAAAATCTGACTCTGCCTGATGGTGGTAGCTATGATGATTGCCAGCGCGCGGTCTAATGTTGTTTGGTGCTGCCTTGATGCTGATGCCAAGTGCTCCGCAGCAACAAGGGAACGAATGATTCAGTCTTCGGCTACTTTCCGATAGCGCGCGGAAGGGTCGTCAAGGGGACGTGCGAGAGCTGAGTTGCGTCTGCCGACTGCGTTGCTCAGCAAAGAGAGCATTTTCTTAGTTTCCGCTCCACATTTTCTCACATTTTTTACCAAAATCACACGCAACGGCGAAATGAAGAAAGGAAAAAGTGACCAAAAAAAGGTTTTGGAATCAAGGGACTTTGAGCTCACCAGAGAAGAATTTGGGCTTGCAGACCGCAGTGTGACGCAAAGCGTGATCGAATCGGAAGTCGGTTTTCAAGTTAGCATGAGTAAGTGTTCGATTGCGCTCGCTCTGACCTCTGCGTTGGCGTGGCTAGAATGTGCGGTCAGTCACTCAGTCAATCCGTCCCTGAGAAGTCTAAGTTTCTGTTTCACTTCGCTTTCCACATCGTTTGATCCGCACCTTGTTTCTCACCTTCCGCTTCAACACCACTGACTGAATCATATCACTGCGGACGACACTGATAGATCCGCAGCTTGGATCTCTACCATCACCGCAGTCGTGCTTCTAGCATTACATCTTTAGTTCCCACCTCGGCGGCAAGTTGCTGGTGGTATCAAGCTGCGCTCAATTGATAGGAGGTGCAGCGTCAGCTTGTCGGCTGCTGTAGCTGCACCGCTATCTTCCCCTTCATATTCACAAAGATGAAGATCACAAAGACGCCCAAGCGTCTGGCACCAGCTGCCCCGGAGGTACTAGCTTTACAGGACCGCATCACAAAGTCATCCGATGATGAACTCCCTGGCGTTCTCGATAGCATTTCGGAATGGTGCTGGCCACGAGGTGATCTTTACTACTGGACCGGCGTTCTCAATCGCTTCGACACCATCCTCGAGACCGTCTGCCGTGACTATGAGCTCTCCAAGATCCAGGCCAACGACTTCACGCCGCTCACTAAGCGTCTCGTCTTCAGCATCTTGCGCTTCTCTCGCCTACTCATTGAAAATTGCACCAACCGCAAGCTGTACAGCTCTTTCGAATACCTCAACGAGATCCTTTACACTCGCGACCTTGACATTCTTGAAGCTGCGTTGCGCCTGGTTCTTCGAGCCGCCCAGCAGCACAGCAGCCATCATCCTCGACACGAGTTCCAGATCTCCAAGGATCGTCTCACAACCCTTGCAATGATTTGGACACCGAGAGATCACGGCCTCTCTCTTGTCGACATCGCTCAGCCAGACGTGCAGCTACCTGCAGAGCTTTCGCACGTTCGCTTCCAGTTCTTCAAGCGCAGCGGCTCTGGCAGTCAAGGTGCCTCGACCTCGACTCAGCCTATCGCATCTTCATCGACACTGTCGGCCAACGTCGCCTCGCCACACCACACTCAGCAGTATCATCACCATCACGGCCATCATTATCAACATGACCAGTCCACCTCCACGCCCACTCGCTCTCGGCACCGCGACAACCGTCCAGCCATGCTCCCAGCTCTCTCCACCAGCGCTCTCCCAGCTACTCCTACACGCACAGACGAACGTCATGACGGTAGTACCGTTCTGCAGTCGAACGCAGCCTCGACCTCGGTCTCAGGCCGTCGTGAAGGACTTGTCACTGTCGACCTAGGCAAAGTGTCATCAGACAGCAACGACCCTGCCGACTTGCTGGCCAGCGCGGTAGAGACCTACGAGATTCCCCCTGAGGAGCGCTTCGAGCTCTTCCAGCGTATTCGATTGGCGCTTTGTTTCCCAGATGCGCATGGCCGCAGGCAGCTGCTCACCTGCCGCCTGCTTGCTATCGCTTGTTATGGTCTTGTCATTAGCGAATCCGTCGCTACCACTCAGCTCTTCCTCTACGAGCCTGATTTGATCCAGCGCATTGCCGCCCTCGTCGACCCTGTGCAGAAGCTCGACATGGGCATTCAGAGCAGCGCGTTCTATGCTCTCGACAGTCTCGGACGTTACCGCAACAAGGTCAGCGTGGTTCTCAACTCGGTCAATGCCTCGGTCAATCACGGCATCATCCTCAGTGTGCTGCGCAATCTCATCGACGACCTGCGCGATGATTCACCCGTGTCGAGCGAGCATTATGTCGACTCGGTGCTCAGCTTCGTTGCCTTCATCGCCTCCAGTTCCGTCGGAAGCCACATGATCGTCGGTGCTGGTCTCATTCCGCTCCTTGTCGAATTGGTCAAGATCTCGAAACCGGATTGCTACATGGTGCAGCGTACCATCTCTCGAGCTATCGGCCTCGTCGATAGTCTCACATATGCTGTGCCTCAGGCCTTCGATCTCTTCTGCAACGCGAGAGGATTGGACGTCGTTGTCGATCGCATCGAGTCCGAAGTTGGACGTGACGTCGACGACGGTTCGGCTGATCGCATGAGCGACCGCGTCTTCGGTGAGCCGGGTCCCGACAATCTCTACGGGCGTCTCGCCTTTGGACGTGCTTCGCTTCTCCGAGCCATGTTCAAGTCCATTACCCAGATGATGGCTTCCACCGGCACCGGCGATGGTCTTCGCAACCTCATCAACACCTCGTTGCCGGCCTCGCTCAAGCGCATCATTGATCATCGTTCCATCTTTGGTCCTCAAATCTTTGCACTCGCCATCAACATCATGGCCCAATTCATTCACAACGAACCTACCTCGCTCGCCATTCTCCAAGAGGCCAAGCTCCCTGAAGCCTTCTACGATGCTATCGAAGCCGACATTGAGGCCAACTGGGATGTCATCTACTCGATCCCCAACGCGGTCGGTGCCATCTGTCTCAACCAGGCAGGTCTGGACCTCTTCAACGCGCGACCTATCATCCCCAAGCTCTTTGCTCTCTTCACCTCGGAACGTCACAGCAAAGTCTTCCAAGACCGTGACAATGCCAATTCGTTTGGTGCAGCCATCGACGAGCTCATGCGCCATCAACCTAGCGTCAAGACGAGCGTCATGGATTCCATCATGCTGTCATTGACCGAGATCAACGAGATGGGCCGCAAGTTTGTTCCCCCACGGGAACCCGAGAAGCGGGCCGCTTATGGTCTGCTGCCCGTCGGTGACGCTATTGCGGATCAAGCTGCAGCAGATGCCGCCACCGGCTCGACGGGAGGTCGTTCCGTCGCGCTAGCTGATGTCGTCACTGACGAGCCTGACCCGATTCGCAAAGAAGACAGCACCAGGCTCGAGTCCAACCCGGTCATCTCGGCCATCGACATCGTTGCTCGCTTCCTCGAGGGTCTCTTCCAGACCACGTCGCACTGTAAGGACTTTATCAAGATGGATGGTCTCGACAAGGTGCTTGGCTTTTACTCGCTTCCCTGCCTTCCCTACGATTTCTCGGCTTCGCTGCTCGCTGACTCGCTCGTCACACTCGTACGCTACATGGCTGAGATCAGCCCCAGCACCGTCCTGATCGCCATGCTGAGGGATGTCAAGACTGCCTCCGAGGAAGTAGCTCAGCTACTCGGAGTCCCAGACAAGTCGTTTGCCTCCATGACGTACGACAATGCCGTCTCCCGTCTGCTGTGGATGGCCACGCCGCGCGACGAGACCGAAGCAGAGCGCGCTAACCTTGCCTTCCGCAAGCTCATCAGCTTGTGTTCGCGCACTCATCTGTTCACCGATTGCTGTACCATCTCGTACGTCGGGCACAAGCTTCCTTCCATCTTCCTGCAGACGCTTGTCGCTAGCACCCCTTCAGGCACGATCAGCATTGCCGAGCTCGGTGCGATCCACCGCGCCTGTGCATGGGAGAACATGCTCCTCAAGACCTCGTTGCCTCCACCACCGCCTTCTACTTCTACGTCGAACCCTGCTTCCGAGATCAAGCCAGAGAGTGCCAACCAGACCGGTGCTCAGGCTGAAGAGGAGTCTCAGTCACAGTCTTCAGCGAGCAACGCTGGGCCCTCTTCCACCTCTCCGACAAACACCGCTGGTCGAGACGCACATCCGTCTGGCTCAGCTTCGGTACAGCGTCCTTCGCAACACGGTGTCCCTGAAGATTTGTTGCAAGATCTTGCTGGCACGGTTGAGCAGAAGGCTCCCACCACTGGTGCTTCGCAGCCGCAAGAAGAGGATCCGAAGCAGAAGAATGCGGCCGCTCTGCGATACGTGGCTTCGCAGATCCCATCTTCCCTCACTACGCTGTTCGAAGAAACCGTCCGCTACTTGGCACCGCGTCGCAGCGTCGATCCAGCCCACAAGGCTGCAGCTCACACCGCCTCGGTCGAGATTGCCAAATTCCTCAAGGAGCACTTGACCTGGCGAGAATCGAGCAACGGCATCAATAGCTTTGCCTTTGCTACGCTGATGATCTGCCAGACAAGTTGCCTCCTCTTCGATGAGCGTCCCAGCTCGCCTGTCGTCTACTCAGCTATCTTACGCGCTTTTGACAAGCAAGGTGGCCTTGAGGCCCTCTTCGACCTCTTCCGTCGCTACGTGGCCGAGATTGATCGCTTCTACAATGGGCATGGCAACAAGATCGAAGTGACTCCGACCGATCTCGATGAGGCCGGAATCAAGCTCGGCCACACCTGCGGAGGTCTCAAGGTGGCGCTTGGTCTGCTGCTCAAGCTTGTGCATTGCAAAGGACTCATCGACTCTTCTCAGACCACCCAGCTCATCCGAGAAGGCGGCAAAGACGTCTTTGAGCCTCACGCATACTTGGTCAAAATTCGCTCCGAGGTGCTTCCGGTGCTTCTCTCTGCCTGGGATAAGCCTTGGCTCCCTTCCCTGCCTGCCTCGGTCAACCGTCTCATGCTGCAGAATCTGCTCACTATTCTCAAGGCGCAGAACGAGGCCGCTCCAGCGCCGAAGAAGACCACTACGGCACCAGGCTCCTCAGCCACAGGTGCAACGCTCGAGATGGGTTTGCCTGGACTGCTCAACATGCCCAACCCCTTTGCCTTTGGAAGCGCGCCACGTGTGGTCCCAGCGCCCGTACGAAGACCACCCAACGAGGATCGGGTACGGACCATGGTGGACATGGGCTTCCCGGAGAATGCCGCACGCCATGCGCTCTCTCGCTGCCAGAACAACCTCAACGCAGCCACCGAGTATCTGCTGATGCACGATGACCTTGTCGTCCATTACCGAGACAACCCGAACCAACCGTGGGACGACGGGAGCGCTGCTCGCGGTCAGACTGGATCGCGTGCCACCACTGGACAAGCAGCAGAGTCTGCTCCAGCTACAGACAATGCAGAAGCTACCGACGCTCCTGCGGCGGCGACGGCGGCAGCTGCTGCTGATGGCGACAACGATGGTGACGACTGGGAAGACCAGATGACGGACGCATCCGGTCCAGCTGCAGCCAGGGCTGCCGACGCTTCTGCCACCCAGCCTGAATCTGGCGATCTGCAAGATGCAGCGATGACGGATGCTGCCTTCACTCCCCTCAAAGAGATCGATGAGACCATGGACACGGACAAGGTAACCAAAAGGAAGGCTGATCTGGAGAAGCTGCGCACGGAACTCCGCTCCACCCTTGTCGAGCGTGGTCTGGAGCTTGCTGATCACCATCCAGCGCTCATCTTCGAGGTCAAGTCTGCCATCATGCTGGAAGCTGCCGACGGCACCAAAGCCATGCAGTACATCGAGACGCTCGTCAAGGTCATTGATGCCGAAGCACCCAATGCTTTCACTGACAAAGCCGACTTTGTCGCTCTGCGCATGCAGTTACTTGCGCTTGTCTTGCACGACGAGCAGATCTTCAAGCTACTCGATCGCGACGTTGCCACTTCCGTGCTGAAGTCTCTCGAAGGTCTCGTTCAATTGTACGGCTCTCGTTCGGTCCCGAGCTCGTCCGTCACCAAGGCTGACGACGGTGCAACGGCCAGCTCAGCCTCGACAGGAAGCGGCGAGCCACAGCCTGCCTCATCGATGGATCCGTCCAAGTCGCCGTCGTCACCAAAATGGCTTGCGTCGCTCATCCTTTCGCTTGTCGGCATCCTGGGCTTCTCTGAAGACATTGCCGAGGTCAAGACTGACGATGCTTTGTTGGACGCTCTAGCTGAGTCCGAGACAACGAGCAGGAGCGGATCCGGTGAAGCTGAAGGCCAGACCAGCAAACCCACAGCCGACTCGACTGCAGATGCAGGCTCATCTGAGAAGCCCAGCTTGCCTCGCGTCCGCGTGGGATCGGTCCCCATCTCGGATGCTCTCTTCCACTTTGCCGTGCAGATCTTCCGCGAAGCTACTACGCTCGAGCGCAACGACCTGCTGGCTGCCTTCCGATTGCTGACGGTGCTGACTCGCAACCATTCCTATGCAGCTCGGTTCGCCCGTGAAGGAGGCGTTCGTTTGATCTTCGAGCCATTCAGGGTCCTCGAACCCAAGCAAGTCTCTGGCTGCCAGCCCTTTGTGGCGATCGTGCTCCGTCACATCGTCGAGGACGCACAGACACTAGCCACGGTCATGGCGCAAGAGATCCACAGTCTTGTGGCTCAGTCTCGCAACAAGACAAGCGACACTTCGACACTCATTCGTCAGCTCGACTGCGCCGTTCTGCGTGATCCGGACGTCTTCCTCGAATCTGCTGTCGCCAAGGTCGAGATGACCGAGTACTCTCCCACCAAAGGAAGTGGTCACATCAAGCTCATTCAAGACCCCTCCGCCGCCGACAATGCCTCGAAGGATTCGCCTTCGGATCTCGGCAATGGCCAGGCTAGCTTGGCAAGCTTGCGTCTCGGCGACGATCCGATGGAATCGGCAGCAGACAGCACCAACGCAAAGTCGGCAGATGAGCCTGCTTTCTTCAAAGCGGCCACCCAAGCGTCCGCCCAGAACGCACCGTCTGAGGAGCTTGATAGCGTGATGTCCTTCCTTTTGACCGAACTGCTTAAGGCTACAGCACGCAGATCTCAGGCTTCCGTATCTGCTTCCGCCCCTGGATCAGCGAGCGCAACAGCGAACAGCGACAGTTCGAATCCTTTCGCTGCCACTACGGAGAGCACCGGTGCTGGCACATCCAACGTCGCGACCAACGTCACCAGTACTGCTTCGTCCAATGCTGCCGAGCCACAGCGGGAGAAATCCGAAGAGGAGAAGCAAGATGACATTTCCTTCTTCTACTCTTCGTTCCTCATGCAGTGCCTGACAGAACTTTTGTCTTCGTACTCTTCCTGCAAGACATCCTTCATCAACTTCAGTAAGAAGCGCCTCTTTGCAGCTGCCGCTTCAACCCATGCTACGCCAGCAGCGACTCCCGCTGCAGTCTCATCGGCCGCAATCTCTTGGGCACCCGGAACCCCAGGTGGCAAAGATACGGCTCGATCGCGTGCTGGCATCTTGGGCACTTTCCTCACTGACTTGGTTCCTGCAGGATTCTTGAGCTCGTACGGCAGCAACGAGTTGCGCAGGAAGATGACGCTGTCCAATTGGGCCATGTCGGCCCTTGTGGCTCTCGCTGCTGATGTGACGGTGCATATCGACGTCAAAGAGGTGCCTGCTGATCTCATCGTAGTTCGAAAGACATTGTTGGACTCCATTGCTCGCGCTATCAAGGAAGCTGCCTCATCTACTGAGCCCATCGAAGTCCGATATGGTCGTCTCTACGCCCTCAGCGATCTTTGCTACCGACTGCTGATCGCTCGTCCTAACAGCACGGGCGGTAAACAGACCGAGGATCTCACCCTTCACATGGCCAAGACGATGCTCGAGAAGAACTTTGTCACCGTGCTCACAAGTGCTATCGCCGATGTTGACCTCAATCTTCCCACCGTCAAGTCGCTTCTGGAGGCCATCCTGCGACCACTCGAACATTTGACCAAGGTCGCGATCAAGATGGGCAAAGCCAAGGACAAGACTGGCAATCGCGCCGTCATTGACGAGTCTGAGGACGACACTGAGTTCTCGTCGGACTACGACATGGAGGAGGAATTCGACGACGACGATGAAGATGACGACGATATTGAGCGAGAAGACACTCCTGACTTCTACCGCAACTCGTCTCTCGGCATGCACACAGGCGAGATGGAGCAAGGCTTTGATGACGACGAGATGTCGGATGAGGACATGGATGAGGACGAGGACATGGATATGGATGAATTCGATACCGAGACAGGCAGCGAGTTGTCCAGCGACGAAGAGCTCGAGGGTGAAGATGGCGACGAGCCTCGTGTCATCGAGCTCTCGGACTCGGACACCGATATGGACGATTCAAGCGATGACGATACCGACTCGGACGGCAGTCATGCTCATTCGCACCAGCACGGACGCGATGGCAGCATCATGGGCGAGGAAGATGAGTGGACCGATGAGGACGATGAGGATGAGGATGGCTCTGATCTCGACAGTGAGGAAGAAGCCGCCTTGGACTTTGTCTTTGAGGACGGCGAAGATGGCATGCCTGCCATTCCAGAAGAGTTCGAGGATGGCGATGAGGATGGCATGATGCATGCTGACGTGCCCGATGACATGATGGACGACGATGTGATCGAGATGCTCGAAGAAGAAGATTCGATGGACGGCGGCATGGATCAGGACGAGCTTTCTCAGCTCGAGCTAGCCGAAGAGTACTCTGCGCCCGTCGACGACCGCTTCGGAGCCAACTGGGGCTGGACTGCTGTTCCTGACGCTCGAGCTGGTGCTTCTGGCTTGATGACCGGCGATCGACCACGTTCTGCCGGCGTCTTCCCGCCCAACTTTTTCTTGCCCCAGGCCCTTGCGAACATGGCTGGCGGCACGGGCGGTCATCGTCGACGCAATCTGCTCGATCTTGACTCGATGATGGCACCTCGTCGTGCAGCTCCATCCAGCAACGAGATCTCCACCCATCCTCTGCTCGTCGATCAATCCGATGCCGATGCGAATCGTCATGCAGGCCGAGCCACTCGTCGCGGTTCTGGCGGGGGCTCGCTTCCCTCAGGTTACGCGGACTGGGCTCAATCAGTGGAAGACTTTGTCGGAGAAGGAGCTTTGCAGTTCCTCGAGAATCTGCTCACCCGTGGCGGAGCTTCCAACCAAGGCATCCGCATCGAGGTCGGCGACGGTGGTCGCATGCGCATCGACGGCATCAGTGTCAATGGTCGACCTGCGCGCGCAGGTAATCATCACCATCATCACAGCCATACCCATCACGGTCAAGCCGTACTGGGAGGAGACGCGCAACGTGCGACCACTGCCCGCCAAGCCGCCACGCAGAACGATCCTGTCGCGCTTGCTCAGTCGTTTACGCCCATGCCTACCATCACCAGATGGTCCGAGGAGGCGCTCATCCTTCTTCCTTCTTCACCCGTGTCGAATGAAAGGACTTCCAAGATGCGGGCTCATCTCATCAATGCACTCCTGCCCGGCTTCAAGAAGAGTCGCCTCGAGACTCGTCGAAGGCTGGAAGAGGGCCGCAAGAAGATCGAAGAGGCTAAGCAGACACGAGAGCAGGCTGAGATCGAGCTCAAGCGCTTGCGTGAGAGCAAGTCACGTACCGAGAAGGAGCTCGAGGAGGCACGCGAAAGACTTCGCGAAAGCGAGGCCCAGGCGCAGCAGATGGTAGCAGACGCGGATACCGCTCGCGACGCACCAGTGGCCGAATCTGCTGTAGCTGGTTCCACCGCTGAACAGCAACCTCAGCAGCAAGCCGAGAGCTCCAGCGTCAACCACAGCAGCGGTGATGCAAACATTTCGGCTGCTACCACGGCCGCAAGCGATGCAATCCCTCAAACAGACCCTGCAGCAACTCCGGCGGATGATGTGGAGATGGCAGACGCTGAACCCACTTCAGCAGCAACTTCGGACAGCGTTGCGAACGAGGGCTCATCCTCAGCACAGCCGGCAGCGGAAGCGGCTTCTGCGACCGCCACCGGCGAGGCTCCAACGCCTGCAGCCCAGCGAACCACGATCGTCATCAACGGCGAAGAGATTGACATAACCGATACTGGCATTGATCCTGATTTCCTCGAGGCTCTTCCCGATGAACTGCGCGAAGAGGTGCTCAACCAGCACTTCCGCGAGCGTCGAGCCGCAGAAGCCACCAGCAACCTCCCTCAACCTACGACCATTGCACCCGAGTTTCTCGACGCTCTTCCTCCCGAGCTGCGAGCCGAGGTCATCCAGCAAGAGGCTATCGAGACTTCGCGACGCCGTCTCCGTGAACAGATGACAGCGCGTGGCAGTACCGACAATCCTACCCAAGGGTCTGGTCAACCGGCAGGCGAAGGCGCAACGGCTTCCTCGGCGACGCGCGCTGACCCAGAGACCACAGGCGGCGCCGCTCAGAGCAATGGCTCCCGTGGCTACTCGATCTCCGCTGATGCCATGGAGGAGTATTTGCGAGCTGAGGATCCCCTTTATGAACGCGGGATGGGAGGAGGTGGAGACGGTCACCGCCACCACCACCGCTTCGACGAAGAAGAGGAGGACAGCCAGGATGTGTCTAGCGGCACTGTGCGTGCAGTAGCGGCACCTTCGGCAGCCAGCAGGTTCGGCGCCATTCCCATGCGACTTCTCAATGTGTCCGCTGGCGCACCCAGAGGCAGCGGGCCGTCTGGTGCAGGTAACGCGACCGCCGATCTGACCAGAAAGGTGGGAGGACCCCGAGACGCGATCCAGCTGCTGGACAAATCCGGAGTGGCTACACTGGTGCGCCTCCTGTTCTTCCCACAGATGAACGCCAAGCAGACGGCCTTGCACAAGGTGCTTGCCAACCTCTCGGAAAATGCCAAGACACGATCGGAGCTGCTCAACCTTTTGTTGATGGTTCTGTCCGAAGGCTCCGTCGATGCGAATGCCGTAGACCGATCCTTTATCTCGATGAGCAACCGTGCTAATCGAATGCATTCTACGCCATCCAGGCCGACGCCTAAACGAGCCAACACGGGCCCTGTGAGCGCTTCGAACGGCCATGCATCGACGCCAGGTGGTCAAGGCACTTCAGGCTCGATCGCGCCTCTCTCCAAGACCGGTGACGAGGCGCCTTTCCTGATCGCCTCTCGCAGCATCGACACACTCCTCCACTTGACAGCAGTCAATACGCAGTCAGCTCTTTACTTCTTGCGAGACGACTCTCGACCGCCGAAGCGATCCAAGGGCAAGGAGAAGGAGAAGGATGCATCGGAGCGCAACGCGGCTCCACTCAATGTGCTTCTGGCGCTTCTGTCCAAGGAGACCATTCTGGCGAACAGTCAGTTGGTCGATTCACTGCTCGCACTATTGAGCACCGTCACCAAGCCCCTGCTGGCTGTCACCAAGCCGGAGGATGCTAAGCGAAGCACGACCGGGTCAGACTCGACTGCCGGAGCGGCCACGAGTACCGAGATGGTGCGAAGTGACGGACCCGGTGCTACCGGAATGGTTGCTGATGTTGCTGCAGGCACCCACTCCGAGACTGCACCCGCAACAACAGCAACAACTGGTGCTAGTGGCGGTGCGAACGCAGGAGCCGAGGCGCAGGCCAGCAGCAAAGCCACCGAAGCTGCCATTGCCGATGGATCGTTGTCGACGATGCCATTGGTGCCGGCGGATCGACTGTCGAACATTGTCAAACCACTGGCTACGGCTGTCTCGAGCAAGGGCTTTCAACACACTTTGGCGGTGGCATCGCACCTTTCTGCCATTGACGGTGCCAGGGACGTGATCTGCGGCGCATTGCAAGCGCAGGCGAACCAGGCATCCCGATCGTTGGTGGGAGACCTTGATGCGTTGCTATCGACGCTTCCAGAGCCAGTTGAGGAGGAGGACGAGGCGGATGCGGACAAGAAGGACGCGAGCACGAGCGATCCATCACCTGCTGCGGCGGCTACTGCAGCAGCAGCGGCTGCATCAGCGGGAGTGACGACATCCGGCATTGTTATCAATGGGCCTACGGTGACGGATGGGATCTCGGCGATGAGCGGAGCGCAGCGAATCGAGTCGAAGGCGTTGGCAACCTTGGCGAGCCCGGCGAATGCTCAAGCGGTACTGCTGCGTTCGCTTCGTGCGCTCGACTACATCATGACGGGACGTTGAGAGTGTTCTGCATGATAACTCATTCACAAACGCATCATATCAATTGTAATTACACACACAGCATGATCAATACCTTTCTTTTTTGCATTCACAAACGACGAGTGGCGCTGAAATTGACAGAGTGCGAGGCTGTGGTCGGGTTTTGGTGATGTGAGTGAGAGAGGCGGTGGCGCTTGCGTTTCATTTGACAGCCACGCGGTTGAATTGCATTCATTGGAGTGTTTAACCATGTTTGATCGGTGATCTTTCGCAGATAGCTCATTAATTCTTTCGCCTGAAAGGAAGCTCAGACGGTCTAGAGAGTGATCCGCGAGCTCTGGCCTGATTGGACGATGCGAGAGACCTTAACCGCGTGATGAGACCTCATGAACAAAGCGCGAAGGCGTCGATTCGACTGTGTTCCTGCGTTTTGCTGCTGCACAGTCTTGCTTGATTGGCACGAATGAATGACCGTCACAAACGCACACTTTCACCTCATCCGTTGAAGAATTGAAAGCTCAAATCACGGAAGAGCAATACCGAGCGGTGATTGTCGCCATTGCAAAATGTCGGCACGTCGAGTTCCGCAACAACTGAAAGGCACATGTTGACCGTCTGTGCGGGTATTCGGGCTTCTTCTTGGTGAAATCGGCGTGAGCTCGCGGTAGTGTGGCTAAGCTCTGAGCTGCTCGCGTGCGTCTCGGGGGAAAAAGTAGGAGGGTGTCTAGGCCCTAGGCCCTGGCAACCTCGGCTAAGGCTCTGACCTCTTGCTCTCACATCAGATGCAGGAATTCAATCAATTGTACCAAATAAAAACGCTATTTGAAGCGATTCATCTATAACTTTGAAGGTTCTCTCCATATTTGACAGTCTTTACAATATCGCGTTAACAGATGATAGCGATTGGCGAAGATGGCCAACGAATTCATGAAGAGGGAATTGTCAGGGAAGCGGGCCCGAAGGTGCCGCAATCCCGTCCGTATACTTGATTGTTGCGACAGTGATCTTCCCGCAGGTCTGTACCTGACTGCGGTCGGCAAGCGATACATACAAGATGGGATAAGAAGAGCGTTTCGCAGCGATTTGAGATCGCAATTCGTTCCTACCGCAGAATGCTATGTGTGTTGTCACCTGATTGGCGGCTTCTTTCTCCTTCTTGGTTGCTCTCCGTCGCTGTACATATCGAATCTGCGAGAGAGAGGCAAAAGACGGACGATAATATTGCCAATTTTCAGAGTCACAAACGCCGCATTCTGCAACGCAGACAGCTCCATTGCTCTGAGAAGCAGAAAAGGCACACACACACACACACACACACACAGCACGAGGCGAATTTTAGCCGAAGTTGGATTTTGGCTGTGAAGCGAGCCACACTGTGACGTCCAAGCGACCAACAAGAGTATGGATTACGATTGCTAGCGTGGCTGCAACCAAGTCTATTCAGCCAATCCGAAAACAGAAAACCCCACCAAACAACACAGCAAGACAGAACGAGACAGAGCCACAGAGCGCCAACCGATTTCACTCGTTCTTAAATACAGTCAATACCCGCCTGCAACTGGCTTCCCGTCTGCAGGTATTTTTCAAGCAGATCTCAAGCAGGCTATAACAATGCCTGGGCTCGGTCCATCCGCATCCACACCAATCCTATTCCAAACAACTGATTTTTGACTTGGCCATTTGGCGACTGCTCCACTGCGTATTATTTCTACTGCCTGTCTGCCTGTCTGCCTGTCTGCCTGTCTGCCTGTCTGCCTGTCTGCTCCAGAATTGTGCGAACTAGAATCATATTCCAACTCCGTCTCTTTTGGCTGAATCGGCTCGCCGCTCAGCTTGAACGCTCTAATGCTCAGACAGGCTACTGCACAGTATTAGCGGTACAGAATTGATTGATCTCTTTGCAACGCTCTGCACCGATTAGCGCCACTTTCACTCTCGCAACTGCTTCATCGCATCTTTGTCTGCTTTTCATCTTGCGCATCTCACCACCTTCTATTCATTCACTCCACCCACCACCTCACCCCGGCCACTCATCACATCGCTGCTTTCAACTGCATCCAGTCGACATTGCTCTAGCATCTTCAGCTGTTGCACCACCTGCATTCATCGTCACCTTTGCCGCCTCTACAAGCGCCAGGACATCTTTTCAGAGTTGGCTCCACTTCACCAACTCGCGATCGCTACTTCCGACAGGGTCGTCATTCTCACATCGCTCCGCAACGACCGCTTCTCTTGTCACTGCATCGACGAATTCGAACAGCTCAGTGTCGGTGTTGCATTCAAAGCTCCACGTTCAAGTCAAGTCATTGTCAGCCCATACTTTGGTTCTGACTGTCTTTCGACTACGTCACGGATATCCACATCAGCGCGTTTGCTCGTGGCGTTGCTTCTTTCTCCCGCTCTCCTTCCCGAAATGAGATCGTGCTGATTTCTTCCAACGATTCCGACTCTCTTTGGCAACCAGCTGCTCGACCGAATTCCGACACCTTACTCAGAAGCAACCCATTCATTGCGGGTTTGGTTTCGGACTCTCTTTATCCTTCATCTGCACAACCAAAGCTCATCTCGCCAAAATCGCGCACAAACACTTGCAAGCCCACCACACCTTCGCAAAACTTCACCCAATCTTCGCTGCTTCCGACTCTGTGTATTGACTGTTTCTGTCAGCACCGCTGACTTCGCCCCCATCCTTCCCACTATCCTCCCAGTACGCATACTCAATCAGCATAACCCTGAATAAGCACGTGCTCATCTAGGTCACCTGTCTTGAATTGCAGCCTCGTCAGCCGATCGACCTTCATCTGCCAGTGCAGCCGCTTTTGCATCTGTCACTTGTCTCTGTGGTGGGCTATCTTGTCAACGTGCGCTCCCTTCCCCGATTTGGTTGGTCGCTCGTCATCCAAAAAAACCAGCACAACCATGACTGCACCTTCCTCCTCCTCTTGGCCCGAACAGCCCTCGTCGTCTGCCCTCCCGTCGTCAGGTCCATCGTCTTCTCAGCTGCCTTCCGCCACGACCGTCGCTACCAGTACGGGCGGAAGCCGCACCAGCAGCCGCAATGCGCTTCGCAGGAGCTCTATCAACTCGGACCAGTCCTTCTACTCGGCCGCCGACGGTCCTTCTTACCGCAGACGCAAGCAGCCTCGCGTAGCACTTCACCCAGAAGACGAGCCCGCTTCGTTCAGCTTCGTATGTCTCGGTACCGGCGGTGGTCCTCTTGAAGGCGACTGCTCGTGCTACTTGCTCAAACCGGCCGATCAAGATTGGCAAGAGGGATCCATCGTCGTCGAAGGTGGCTCATGGCTCGGTGCGCTCACCGATGTCCTTGAGCAGCACGGTCCTGACTCGGCTTTCTACGACTTTGAGTTCCCTTCAACCACACCCTCCGCCTATCTGCGTGCCGGTCTCATGGCCTCCTTCTCAAGTGCCTTCCTGATATCTCACGCACATCTTGACCACATCCTTGGTCTTGTGCTCGGCTCAGCATCTTTGCCGGGCAAGAGGGCTGTCTTTGGCCTCAAGCCAACCCTCGAAAATATCCTCGACATGTTCAACGGCAAGATTTGGCCTAAGCTCGCCTCGTGGAAGGAGGACGAACCGCATACCATGTACCACATGCGCAGTCTCGACAATCAGCGTCCCTTCTCGGTCAGCGACACGCTCAGTGTTCTTCCATTTGCTTTGTCCCATGGTCTCAACCCTTCGGAACCACCCGCGCCGCCCACGCCTACCTATGCTCCCGCACAGCTCAATCAGAACTACTTTAGCAAACGCATGTCGCTACCTATCAGTACACAGATGGCTTCCTTTCAGCTTTCGCGCGGCCCAGACGACCGCATCCGCACACTTGGCAGCATCTCCCAGGGAGGCGAGTCCGATCTTACGGCACAGCGTCGACCTTCATTCAACAATAGCCCCTTCTTTGCTCCCAACAACAGCAATAGCAAGGCATCTAATGGCTCATTGAACCCGCTTGAAGTATCGTCCCTCAAGTCTGGAGAGCCTGTCTCACCCAGGGCGACACCCGCTGCTACTGCTGGCACCGCGTCCACTTCCACTTCCTCGAGCTCTCTCTCTTCAGTTGCCATGCTTCCCTCTACCAGTGGCGGACCGGGCATTCCAACGCGCAACACATCGACTTCAGCTGAGCCCCAGGCGTCCGCTCAGTCACCTCTCAATATTGTGCCTGAGCGTCCAGCTAAAGCAAGAAGACCCCGAACGGCACAAGGTTCTGAAAGACGCGGGTCTCCCCCTTCGGCTTGGTGTCCTCCTGCAGCATCTTCGGGCAGTGGCCTTGGTTCAAGTGCAGGCTCATCAACCGGATCAAATGCTGCTGCTCCGGCTGCGACAAGGCAACCACCCCGACGAGTCTCGATTGACCGCTCCCCACCTCCGCTCGACTCGACCGCCTACTTCATCACGCACAAGGGCCACGACAAGGACGTGCTCTTCTTTGGCGATGTGGAGCCCGATTGCGTCTCCAAGAGTCCTCGCAACCGAGGTGTTTGGAGCCACGCCGCCGAGCGTTTTGCCGAAGGCAAGCTCAACGCTATCTTCCTGGAATGCAGTTTTCCTCGTGGTCATCCTACAGAGTTCTTGTACGGCCATTTGTCGGTTGAGCATCTCTTTGACGAATTGCGCGTCTTGGCACAAATGGTCAAGAGGTATCGCCAGAAGATGCGACGCCCATCTAACGCTAGCAACCGCAGTGTAGGTCAGCAAAGTGCATCCACAACAACTTCGACGACCTCAAGCAAGGCAAATGGCGATGGAAGGTATGCTCATCCTCATCTTGCACCCTCTCCGTTGGGCACGGCTGCTGTATCGACACAAGGCGGTGCGCATGAACAGCCGACTGGCGGTGTGGGATACGAAGGTGGAAACGTCTACGACAAGGATTCTGAGTTGCGTGGACAATTGCAAGGTCTCGGCGTTATTGTGATCCATGTCAAACCCGCTCTCTTCCCTACCTTTGTCCAGGATGAGCCAGCAGCTGCACCTGGATCACCTACATCAACCACCTCAGCTTCATCCTCTCTCGTCGTCGCTGCAGCCCACGGTGATGCGGGCGATGAAGAACAAGAGGTTCTGGAAGCAGAAGTCGAGCTCCCAACACCGAAACAAGATCACCGTACAGCACCGCAAAAGATTCTAGACGAGCTGAAACAAGAGGAAGAATTGGCTCAATTGGGTGTCAGGTTCGTTATGGCTGAGAAGGGGATGCGCATTGAATGCTAATGCTCTGTCTTCAGATTACAGATTTGTATGTTTTAGGACGATGGTCACACACACTTGGTCGCTCTTGTAATCCTATGAAGACGCAAACTCGTCACGTTGCATTGTATTACTTCTGTATGAGAATTGTCGTGATGCCGCATTCTGGTCTGTCATGATGAATGTGATCGCATCGAATGGTCTCGCGGAGCAAAGTGATTGATCGAAGTGCGAGAACTGTGGCCGGCGTTGGGCTGAGGTATAAATGTCAATCTATGTTAAAAGCTGCACTGAGCTAAAGGGCGCGAATGTGAGAAACGGCGAACAGCCGATAGATGATTAATAAAGGGTGCAGACGCTCGAAGCTCGTGCACTCGTGCCTTGCGCTGACGGATGGAAGCTATCAGTTTGAGATTCTGTTTAGGCATCGCGAGACGAACTTTGTGACATGATTACTCAGATTGCAATACGAGCTTAAATCCTATCCACTATGCCAGCCCTGCTTTCTACAACATTGCTTGCTTGCTTTGCATCGTTTGGAGACCTCAAACACGCATGCTTGCGGAGATGAGTGAGTAGACACATGTCTTCCCGCATGAGCTTTAATATATCGCTTAGTTGTTGGGTTTCCGTAACATCACTCGCTCGCTTGCTCTGTCCGCTCCTCGATTGGTGTCCTCGCAACGATGTCCAAGGGCGGTCTTCTCTCCGCACTTGAGACTGAAAAGTATAAAAGAGGGGGCATTCAGCGTTCCTATCTACACCCTATATTACATCGACCAAACGAGCATCTATGGCGTCAAAAATGAAAGGGGAGGCCAATCAATCAGGCGATGAGATGACGCAGCTCGTCATGCAAATCCGATATCCGCAAGAGGCAAGCCTAGGACATAATCGATGCGAACTTGTGACCTACTGCCCGAACCGATCAAACAATGTCGACTGGTTCACCACATTCTGGGCTATAGATTAAGACGTTCAAGACGGCAATCAAGGAAATGATCACCCAGTCAGCTTTGTGCATATGTACCAAGTGGTACAGGATGGACCTGGTGCTGATCCACAGACGTGGTCATACACTGGACGAGATGGGAACGGCTTGGATTGAGTATAACGTACTAGGCGTTGCCTCAAAAACAGTCTTTTGCGATTCACGTCCACTTTCGATATCAACGTCGCGTTGAATGTGCTTTACGACCTGTCATGGAGGTGGTAAACCGGAGAACATGCTTTTGATCGTCGTTTCCCCGCCAGTCTTTCTAAGCATATTCTGTCTTTTACCACACAACTAGCCATAAATCCAAGAACAGATGATCCTCGACCATCTACCCAACGCGAACGACCGCCGCAGATCCACTCACACCATCGACGAGGACACGAGCTCGACCGCTGAAAACAGTCAAAGCCAGGCATAAGCCAGCGATTCATCCGTAGGCGCATGAACGCAGACACACCGCACTCGCAACATTTCAAATGAATACTCTGTCAACGAACGACTAACATTACGACTTGCAAACAAACGAATGTGATGTGAAACAACAAAAAGAACGAAGCGAAGTCTTTTCCCTCCTCCTCCTGTAGCGCAAAATTAGTAATGCGGCGTACTACCAAACCCACCCTTAGGCGGCTTAAGGTAAGAATACCCTGCCCAATCATACGTCTTGCTCGCTACCTCATTTCCCCACCACTGCAACTGCAAACTTCCATTTTTCGGCAACAACAACGCAAAGAAGACCACAATAGTCGAAATAATCGTTCCACTATCCAATGCTGCAGCAAGAACGAAATTGTACTTACTCCACCAACGGAAGTTGTATTTTCTTACCAGGTACTGGAAGATGAATCCGACTGTGAACCATGCGGAATAGTTAATCCCGGAAGCGGGAGGGATGTAAGAGACGCCAGCGAAGATAACCGGCCAACTGATGTAGCGTATGAACGAACGAGGGAATCGTCGTGCAAGCAACCAAAAGGGAACCGGGATGAGAGCGCCAAACAGCATCGCCCAGTACATGGGTCGATAGATCGATTCGTTTCCAAACATTCGCGCTGGTCCAATGGCTCCCCATACCAAACTCGCGGTATAGAAGACGCTAATATGCGGACAAGTGAAACTATCCGCTTGCGTAGGAGAACAGAGGTTCGAGATGTTGCTAAACATCCACTCCTTGACACCCAACTGAACGAAGCATGCCACTACAACGCCGGTCAGCTGCGCAATAAACGTGAGACGAGGAGGAATCTTCATGTAGTGTCCTAGCTTCAAGTCTTGAACGAACTGAAGACCGCCGATGAGTCCTTGCAGGGCGAAAGCTTTGTATCTTTAACTTTGTTAAATACGCTTATAAGTTGATCAAAATCGTGTCCGTCATTTACAT
>JAXQGJ010000188.1:0-27853 GCA_037039655.1 Pseudozyma sp. M118-08B | reverse complement strand
GTATCGTCTCGGACGGTCGTCTCAAGATCAACTCTCGTACTTTGGCATGTCTCGCTGCTATGGGTGTATATCAGGAGGGTGTCGGTAAGAACGTCGTCAACGGAAAGCCTGTCACGGCCCATATCTACGAGTACACTGCTCAGCTCTCGATTGACCCTAGCATGCATTTCAAGGGTCGCGAAAAGGGTATCATGCCCGTCCAGATCTTGTTCTGCCTCAAGGAACGCAACCAGAAGAAGATCAACTCGCATCGCTGGTTCTTCAACGCCTTCGGATCGATCTTGCAACCCAACATCTGCGTCTTGCTCGATGTCGGAACCATGCCAAGACCGCGCTCCATCTATCACCTGTGGAAAGCATTCGACATCAACTCGAATGTCGGTGGTGCTTGTGGCGAGATCGTCGCTCTCAAGGGCAAGTACTGGAGTGCTCTGGTCAACCCTCTCGTTGCAGCGCAGAACTTCGAGTACAAGATGTCCAACATTCTCGATAAGCCGCTCGAATCCGTATTTGGGTACATCACCGTACTTCCAGGAGCCTTCTCGGCGTACCGCTACATTGCCCTGCAAAACGATGCACAAGGCCAGGGACCCCTGTGTTCTTACTTCAAGGGTGAGACGTTGCACGGTGGTCAGACGGACGCCGATGTATTCACGTCAAACATGTACCTCGCCGAGGATCGTATCTTGTGTTGGGAGCTCGTATCGAAACGTGACAGTGCATGGATCTTGCACTACGTCAAGTCGGCACAGGCAGTTACAGATGTACCTGACCAGGTACCAGAGCTGATCTCACAACGTCGACGTTGGCTCAATGGATCTTTCTTCGCCGGCATTCACTCGATCATCAAGTTCGGCTACATATACCGCTCTTCGCACTCTTTCGGACGCAAACTTGCATTGCATATCGAGATCGCATACCAGACGATACAGCTTATCTTCTCATGGTTCGGTATGGCCAACTTCTTCATCGCCTTCTTTATTCTTACGAGTGCCATGAGTGACAAAGTTCATGCGCTCAAGGTGCCGAATCAGGTGTTGTCGTACATCTACATTGCGTTTATCATCTTCTGCTTCTTGCTTTCAATGGGCAATCGACCAGCAGGTAGCAAATTTGGCTACACACTTGCCATGGTCGTGTTTGCGCTGTTGACGGTATATATGACAGGAGCAGCCATCTACCTCGCTGTCGATTCGATTCTCAACGCTACCGGAGCGAACGGAGCTGGTGCTGAATCGCTCGTCTCCAACCGCACTTTCGTCAATATTGTCATCTCCCTCGCTGCCACCTTCGGCATTTGGACACTCGCCAGTATCATGTTCCTCGAACCATGGCACATGGTCACTTCCATCGTTCAATACCTACTGATGGCACCCACATTCGTCAATGTCATTGGTATCTACGCCTTCGCTAACATTAACGACATCTCTTGGGGTACCAAAGGATCGGACAAAGTCATGACGGATCTCGGAGTCGTTGCTACCTCTGGTTCGGGTAACAAGGTCGAGGTAGCCATCCCTACCGAGTCGAAAGATATCAACGATGCCTATGACGACGCTATCCACGTGTTGAGCAACAAAGCTCCCAAAGCAGGACCCGGTCCAGTGGACCGTGACCAGAAACAGGCCGATTACTACGCCACAGTCCGAACCAACGTCGTGTTATGTTGGAGCTTGACCAACGCGGCGCTAGTCGTAGGTATCTTGAACATCAGCTCACTCGGAACAAGGACGGTTTATATGGGATTCCTGTTGTATTCGGTTGCTGGGTTGGCATTGTTCAGGATGATGGGTTCGACGATCTACTTGATCAAGAGGCTGTTTTCGGGAGAGTGAAACGAATGCCCTTGAATACTCTTTCTGCACGGACAATGATGACGTTGATACTATTATAATGCATACGCACGCTCTAATGATACCATTTCCATGTTCGCCTCGTGTGCTAGACGACTGAACAAGTTGTGATGTGGTGTGCTGAAGCTCAATGATCTGCCAGAGTCAAGACGAGGATCATGAAACTCAAGCGCGTTACGTGTTTGCCGCTAATCGGCGAAATGCGTTCTTTTCCTCCACTTCTTACAAGCCGTAGCTGAAGGCTCAATGAGAAAAAAAAAAGTTTGTGTGACGAAAGACATCAAATCAAAATAATCCGGGCTGCCGATTCACTGAATGCAGGGTTTGGCATCGGGCAATTTTCTTTTCCAGGAATCGCGAAGGAGGCGCATATGTCAAACTTACACTTCTTCCAACTGTGACGCTTGAACTTAGCTTCCTTTCGCACACTCCTCCTCATCACCGTCACACTCAGCACACTTTGGCTACGACCTTGCCGACATTGAAGGACGAGGTACTCAGCTTTGAGCGCGGCAGGTGGAATGCAATAGTAAGGGCCAGGAGGATCATAGCATTCGCACAACCATCAGCATCGAGAGCCGACCAGGGATTGAGCAACAGCGAACATGGAGCCGAACGAGGTAATTGCCTCGGCGCAACAGGCAGCATTGTCTTCAATAGAACAAGCAGCTTCGACAACAGCAGATCCACCGAAGAAGGAGCAACAGTCTTCAATAGCAGGTGATCAATCAAAGTCCAACAGCGGCAGCAGTGATACCCGTTCGAATGCTCCAACAGCCGACGCATCAAATCTCAATGACGACGACGAAGAAGATGAAGATGGTAGCTACATGCAAGGTGGTGATGCTGGAGAGATGAGCTTCGTCATTGACACGGCGGGCGATATGGACGTGGATCGAGAGATTGCTTTGGAAGATGAGGCGAAAGCCGAGCACGGCGAGACTCATATGGAATCCGGTCTCCTGCTTCCTACGCACGTCAATGTCATCCCACAAGCCGACAGCGCTGCATCTCAAGCTGGTGGTAGCTCTCTGGGACCTTCTCGAGACATGACTGTTGATCTCACCGGCGATGAAGAGGATCTCGAAGGCGACCTTGGCGACTTTGAGCAGCTCGACATGGATCCATCAACGGCCAACCGTTACTATGGTGCAGAGGAGAAAGCTGAACGCAGAGCAAAGGAACTATGCTTGGCATGCGGCGAGCTTGGACACGATCGACGTCACTGTCCACACCAACATTGTCTGGCATGTGGAGCCATGGATGAACACCCAACGCGCTTCTGCCCTCTTTCGACAAGTTGCTTCCGATGCGGTGGGATGGGTCATCAAACTCGAACTTGCCCGAAGCCAAGACGTGGACCAAGGAGCGATGAATGCGAACGATGCGGATCTTACAGTCACGTCAAAGCACTCTGCCCAACACTTTGGCGCGTATACACCTACAGCACCATTGGAGACTATGATCGTCATCGAGCAAAGACGTTCTTCAAGTTGCAGAGTGTGTCTAGCGCTCGTGATCCTAGACGAGATCTGGAACCGGACCCGGCAGAGCTCTCGGACTCGGAAGACGAGTTCACGAGAGCTGGCGAACCGGAAGCGCCAACAGGATCGGCAGCATCGCAATTTGATCCAGCTACAAGATGGTGTTACAATTGCTCGACGCCAGGCAATCATTGGGGTGACGACTGTCCAGAACAACGTGTCAATCCAACGAGAGGAACGGGTGAACCATCAGCTTTCTCAGAATTCGTATCACGACTTGGACCTTTCGCAAAGAACATCCCAGGTGCACCGCCACTGGCAGGCTTCCAGATGCCATCGTCGCAGTTCACATTCAGTGTAGGCAGCAGCGCTACTATGCACGTCGCAGGAGATGCCGTACCTAGCTCTTCCAGCAGAAACGCGAGTGGATCCAACACTCCAAGACGCGGTCAAACAGGCCGTGACAACGGCAGCGGCGCAGGTCTTGCCATTGGCAAACACTTCATCTCCTCCCGTGAGACAAGTCAACCTTCTTCACCCCGTCCAACACCAAGCTCCTCGCGCTCACGCGGTGCCGGTGCTTCCTCCGAAAGCAACGAAAAGCTCGTCTCCTTCGACCGTACAAAGGCGGTAGCATGCGAAGGAGGAGGCTTCCTCACCCGCAAGGAGAAGAAGAAGGGTAAAATGCCTCTGCCCGAACATCTCTTCCGTCAGTGGGTACGTGATCGACACGATTATCCCGAGCACGCGGAGGAGATTCGTAAAGCGTTTGAGAAGCGCGCTCAGCTCGAAGCAAAGGGGCAAGACGCTAAAGGCGTTGCTACTACCAGAGACATTGTGGGTGAATCGGCGTACAAGAAGAAAGGTAGAAACAGCGATGGTCGATCGAACGACGGTGACAGCAGAGATTCCGGTCGACCGAATAAGAAGCGGAAAGGCGACTCAGTAACTGATCCTGTCATTATTGACGATGACGATAGCAGCTATAGGGATGACTTCAGCAGTGGTGATTCCGATTCGGATTCTGACACTGGGAAAGGAAGGAGAAGAGGGGGCAAGAACAAGCGCAAGAACCGATCAGAAAAGTCGACCGTCCACACTGGATGGGGTCACAATGGCGACGGAGGCGGTAGTGGCGGAGGAGGCCCTCCAAAGAGAGGCAAGTTCGCTAGCAAGCGCAAAAGCGGTGCTGCTGGTGGAGGTGATAGCTACAGGCCTGACAACCACAGCAATGGTGGAGGCGGAGGTGGTGGAAAAAAGGGTCGTCGCGGCAAGGGCGCCAGTGGTGGCGGAGGTAAGCCAAAGAATAAGGCCAATGGAGGGGGCGGTGGCGGCGGCCGAGGTAACACAGCCAATGGAGGGGGAGGCGAAAAAGTTCGTGGAGGGGGAAGCAAGTACCGCGGTGGCTACTTCTGAGCTTCCTTCCTTCATCCGTTCGATCAGAGCTCGCGATCTCAGATCTGCTTCCCTTTACACTCGCTGCCCATCTGTCACGGACACACTTGTTCCCTTGCACACATATCAATCCAGCAGCGCATCGCCTTTCATTGTGGGGGTTATCTGTTCGATCGACACCTTCTGGCTTTTCTTCTGCTTGTGTGCGTGTGCGCATTTAGAAATCTCACCTCTCTTCCTGCCACGATCCGAACAACCGCTCTGGACAACACGCGTCGAGCTCGCCCCCTCAAAGAACCCTGTCACGCTTCCTTGATGGAGAAACGAAAAGTCTGGTTCACAAGAGTTAGCTGCGTGAGCCGAGTGACATGCATGCTTTGATACGATGGTTTAGGAGGTGAGAGTGTTTGCATTCGATCTTCTTATCATGAGAGGATGTGAGACGAAGGGACAGAATCTGGGAATGCATTGTGGTCACGGTAAGCGCACAAAGTTTGCTAAAAGTCCATATCGCGGCAGTGTCGGCTGTCTATTCGGGTATCTGACTAGGCACTCCACTTGCCCCCACGCCCGCCGCTGCTCCTGCTCCTGCGGCTGCGGTTACTGTTCCTTCTCCGCCACTCCCTCCACTAACCACACTGCCCCTACTCATCCCCGACCCTCTACTCGTACTCTCCGCTCTCCCAAATCCCACTCCACCCACATATCCCTCCCTTGCCGCCGCTGTCGACGCTGACGAGTTCGATATCCTCCTCCCTCTCAACGCAGAACTGATACTCGGACTCCTTCCTTTAATACTCGCCGTGATCGAACCTCTTCTTTCGGCCACCACCCCACTTGTACCGCTTCCACTGGCCCCATTCGCAGCATTAAGCGCCGAAGTGACCGCGGTTCGCGTACTAGACGTTGACCCCCTCCTACCTTTAAGACTAGCAACAATGCCGCTTCCCACCGAAGACGTGCTGGGACTACGCCTCCTACCAGAAGCAGAATCGAGTCTAGGCGGTAGCTCCCCAATTTTACCCTGATGACGGAAGAGTTCGCCTCCCAACACATCGAGTGGTGCGGTGGGTATGAGAGCTCTTTCCTGCGCAGAGAGGTCTTGGAGCGACATACCGCATACGCAGAAGAGTTGACTCTGTCCGCTCACCGCCGTCGCCGTATTGCCGCCGTTCAAACTTTGCCCGCCCGACACTGGATTGGTGGTCGTGCTGCCAGTTGCAGTGTTATGCCCCCCACCACCATTGCTGCCGTTGCTGTGGGTGTTGGAAGGGTTGGCATCGCTACCCGGCGGATGATGGTTAAACGTACTCAAATCATACGGCATTTCGGCCCTCCTACTGCTCGGGTCCGGATCAGCCGAATACGCAGGTAACGTAACCGCATCATAAGCGCAACAGCAACTCGGAATCAACGCCGGTTGTCGTAGCGCAAACACCTTCAACCTTCTCTCCTTCGCTTCTTCCTCCCTCGTCCTAGCCGTACTCCCCGCAGGGCGACGAGAATGAACAATCTCCACAACCATAACGTGACTAAACCGAATGGAAGCTTTCGAAGCGGCGACGGTCGAGGCGCGAATCGTGTTGTCGTCCGGCATACGGGCGATGCCTTGGACGGTCCAGGCGTGGTCGGTGCCGGAATTGCGGACGAACCCGTCGGTTTTTTTGCCGTCGCCATGGGAGCCGTCATTGTTCTTGGGAGGGACCCAACCTTTTTCGAACAATTTGTGACGTTGGATGGGGACAGTTTGCTTGCCTTTCCTCTTGGTAGTCAGTTCGATGCTCGTCTCGAGCGATACCCTGACGAGGTAGACGATGAGGTCTCCAGGTGGGGTGGGAGAGTTGATATCGATATTGAAGACTCCTCCGACAGAGATGTTGTTGGATGTGCAGGCGATCGAGACGAGCCCCACGGTAGGGTGGAGGTCATTGTAGAGGATGGTGAGTGGAGTGGCGCCGGAATCGGGGGAAGGGTTGACCATAGGGTAGAGATCACGCCAGCATTCAACGTTGGATTTGGCACGACCGGCTCCGATGGCAGTGGCTTTGATGATGTACCTGACTCTACCGTAAGGTGAACGTTCGTAAGGTGGTGCATCGCATGGGATGATGAAAGCGAATTCGAATCCGTGAACTCCTTTTTGCAGCTCCAATCCCCCTTGGTTGGGTTCGGTTTCCCATCCATCTCCGCCCTCAGATCCAGGAGTTACAACGACACCGCCTGAAGAACCCGAAGGCTCCAACGGTGGACGCCCACCAGCAGCTCCTCTTCGTCCTCGTCCACTTTCTTCCTCGTCCACCTGCAACAAGTCGCTCGAATGACCAGTGCGCGAGAGTGGCACTCTTGATTTGCTGCGTGCTTTGCGCGATCCGAAGAAACCGATCGAAGAGCTTCTCGATTTAGCCTTACCCTTGTCCTCTGGCTCAGGATACGAAGGCAGGCGTTGGCCAGAAGTGGCAGAAGCCTGTTCGACAGGTGTAGCGCTAGCACTCCTACGGTCATTTCTAGCGTGAACAGCGAGTGACCTTCGAAGATGCGCTGCGAGATCATCGGGCTCGCCTCCTTGCGATGAAGACTGACCGGCACGTTCATCAGGCGGAGTATGACCATTCGACAAACTTGGTCGGCGTGAACGCTGCGGTGTAGCTACAGCACTTGCTGGCAGACTATGCTCGGTGACTTCCTGATCTGTAGGCACCGTTGCGCTTCCGTTCTGTAACGCTTCCGAGATGGCATATGCGTAGGTAGGCGGAGCACGTGTAGCGGTACGACCTCGTTCGTTACTTGGTGGAGCGCTGGGAGATGAAGCTCGACTCTGAGATCGACTGTTCGAAGGTGAAGGGCTGTGACTTATGCGGCCCATGCCAGAAGCTATTTTGCGACCTCGAGAGACAGCACGAGCCATGGAAGCCGGGATACTTCCTCCAGGACTACTGGAGCGCAGGCCGAAAGCGGAGCCGGATCGACCTGAACGTTCTGGCGGAGCGGCACTTCGACCTCTTTGCTGTGCATGAGACGATGAACCGGGCAAAAGGCCAGGGCCGACGGAAGCGGAGCGATTATTGAAGGACAGCAGATGGTGATGATGGTTGTGATGAGACTTTTCCTTATCGCTCTGGATCCCGATCTCAACAACTTTCTCGAGGACGGTAGAATCTTCCCAGGTGACAGGTGTGAGACCGGATGCAGGATCGAGAATAGCAATCGTCTGTACTGCCTTCAATCGGACTCGAATGCCTGAAATGTGTCGGGTGGAGGGTACGTAGAGCTCGACCATGCCGCGCACGATCTCGTCATTCGCCATCGGTGGCCTCTCGTGCGTTTCTGGAAGAGGACGATCAGGTGGATGCAAGAAGATGGCATTTTGAAGCAAGTGAAGCTTCAGCTCGCATGGCTGAAAGAACGTCGAGAACATGTTGGCTCCCTGTATACTAGCAAATCGCTGGATTCAACGGCGTTGGCGAGTCTTGCGGAGTCCGGTAGCTCCTTATTACAGGTAGGAATACTGCTGTTGATGATCTTTCGCGTTGTGGTTTCTTGTGATGCTGGCGAGCTACAAGGAGGACGTCCAAGTCCTCGCCTACAAGTGTCTACCGGATACAAAGTCGTTCAAGACTGGAGTTGAGGAGGTTGAGAAAGAGATGAAGGTTGTCAGGAAGAAGGTTTCGTTGCAGAGATGGAGAGAGCGTATCTCTAGAAAGGCAAAACGGACGTGCGCTTGCCTGGTTCGGAGTGAACAATTCAGGGTTCGAGTTGGAAATGCGGTGGTGGGGAAATTTGGAAGAAATTCCCGCACAAGGTGGCAGGCAGCAGGGAGCAGTTGTGGCCAAGCCGCACACAGAGCTCTATTATCTTTCTTTGCTCTTCAAGCTAATCTTGGCTGGTGCGAAGCGAGTCACTGTGATAAACATCTTCCGATTTCATGTGATTTCCAGCTTCAGAAAATTCCCGATGCAGTAGGGAAAAAATCACAATTTGTGGCTGCCAATTCTCCGAAGCCGAACTGATGATGAGGTTCGCAGCACAAAGATCATTGTCTGAGTCTCTGCTGTCGTGTGTCGGTGAGTGACATTGACGATCAGCACGTCAATGATGGGGTCGGGGATTCGCAAACGTTTCGACATGCATGTTGACCGTCGGCAAATTCGGCGAACGATGGAAGACGAATCAGCTGCCGGGGCCTGAGGGTTCCAGCAAAAGGGTTCAAAATATTATTACCATGTTACAACTTGGCCGCAGCGACCGTTTAATGCGAACATCTTCTGCTTATGTTTCTTCTGGTGACAGGCTCGACGGTGTCAATGCAGGCAGCTCTATGAGCGACGCTCGCCGCCCAACATTCGCAACATGGTGAGTGGGATTCGTATGCTTAGGAACAAGCAGCCGCCCCTCTTTCGAAATTTGCCAGATTTGTTAGACCATCCTTCTCATCGGGCTCAAATCGGTAACCACATCGCGATTATGCACAAAAAGCAATTTTGACAGGAGCCAAAAAGGAAAGGCGATCCTGCACCAAACCCCTAAACGAAAGGGTCTAAAACCAGGCACTAAAGCTCTCTCAGAACGCGGACAAAATCTAAAAGAGGAAAGTGCGGCAATCAAAGAGTGCAAGATAAAGTAGAGTTGATCCCTGTTCAACTCCGCTCGCCATTTAGCAGAGACCCAAGCTTGCTCGTGTACCATTTCTTCGATTCTCTCATGGGCCCCTCTTGTCGTCATGAGACAAAAGGATATGCTTCGGAGTTGCGTCGGCAAGAGGCTTTGGTGTCGTGATGCTGAAGGAGAGCTTGCATGATGGTGCCGTTTGATGGGTGAAAGATGCACATGCTGCAAAGTTAAGAACTAGGCAGTCTCGGTCCTCCGGTTTCATGACCCCTGAGTTGGGGCCGTGTCCTTTGTAGTCTATCCGCCGGGTCGTTTGTCTGTCCTAAGTATCGTGAGGTAGCTGCACCTCGCGCAGCTGGGCGTCGAGAGAAGCTTCTCAGATTGGGCCACCGACTTTGTCGCCTGTCTCATGGCCATTGATATCCTTACTACCATCATCATCGTCACCTCTCCCAACCACCTCATCTGGTATTCTTTCGTCATCGGCTTGTCAAGCTAGTGCTAGACGTCAGCAGCAGTGCCTGGCCTAGCTCACGCTGCAAGCATGGCTCCACCACTCTTTCCTCGCTCACCAACACCGCCAGCGGCAGTAGCTTCGATGCCCGACCTGTTCGTTCGTGACTCTGGCATCGGAGACCACACCTTCAAAGGCCACGAAGCCGAATATGCCGCCAACGCCAACGCCAACCAAGCACTGAAAGCCGCCAGAGTATCCGCCACTGCTTCTGGTCCAGCCGACGCTCCTGATCCAGACCACACGTTCAGAGGCTTCGAAGCGGAGTATGTAGCCAATGCCATCGTCAATCACGCCCAGAAGATGGATCGCCTTGCAAAGGAGCTCGCCGCCACCTCCGCTGGCTCGGGTGACGCATCGTATCAGGGCCATGACTCGTCTGCCATCGCCCAAGCCATTCAGGACTACGTTGGTGGCCATCAGGATGAGTCTTGGCCACAAAAGTTCACCTCGCCCAACGCCTCCTCCGGGCAACCGTCTTCATTCGACCCAGCTACCAAGCTCGCCATCTCTCCACTGTCAACCAGCCCCAACCCGAGCCCTGTATTTACACTGTCGGCTCTCGTCCACGACCAATATTGGATGAGCATTTTCTTGTGCATCGTCTGGATCACCTCTGGGTTGTTCCTCCTCTTCTTTGGTTGGGCCTCCTTCTTCTGGGGTATCAACCTTGGGACTAGTCAGAAGAGGATCGATGCGAAAGCCAAAAAGCCAAGCAAGTTTGGACCCCTGTTTGCAGGTGCACCTATCGCCGGTGGAGTTGGCGGTATCGTTGTAGGCTTCCTTTTCCTCTCCTTCCTCGCTACCGTCGTCACTGCTGCGATCTGTGTCGCTGAGGTTAAGAGTGTCGGTGCTACTTGGTTCTTCGTCATCTGGTTGCTTCCTGGGTTGTTCGGTGCCTTCCTCGCCGGACATTGGCCCTTGTTGGCGAGGACTTTCACGGGGTTGCTTGCAGGAGCGAGCTTCACGTTGGTTGTTACCGCCATGTTTGGCATTCATACGCTGATTATTCGCGTCGTCTTTATCGCTGTTTTCACCAGCCTGATCACCGCGCCGCTTCTCGTCCCGAGGCGGAACGCGATGCATTTCCACTTGCTCAACATCTGCACCTCGATCATTGGTATGGTGGTCTTCCTGGACGGTGTAGCGATAGTTGCTCCTCCGCGTACGAGTTCCGATTCATGGATCGATCTTTGGGTGGTCCTCTTTGCCGCTGATGCGTCGTCATCGGAAGCTAGTGCATCGAAGAAGTGGGGAACGAGCGCGTTTAAAGGCTTCATCGCGGCGGCCATTCTAGGTGCACTGGTCGGGTTCGCTTTCGAATTCGTCTTCCACAAACATGCGGCAGAAGACCCAGATATGGAATGGAACAAGTACCTCGGATCTTACACCCAACGTCTCGAGAATTACGATACCGAAGATCCCAAAGATCGAGCTGGATCGTTCGAGCCTGCGCCAACTTCATGGCAGAAGTTTTCTCGCGCTTTCACTTCGCCAACTCGACCAGCTGCGTTTGAAAACATTGGCTCGCCTCACGATCTCGAAAAGAGCCCTTTGACAGATCTGCCAAGTCCGAGGTCCAGACGTCACAAAGCGCATCGAGCTCGCAAAGCCACCAAGTCGAATCGAAAGGGTGGACCGGCCAAGTTCAATGCTCTCGACAAGCTCGCCGAGTCGGACTCTGAGAGCGGGACGGAATATGAAAGCGATGATAGCCTACGCAAACTTAACCCGAGCCGCGGTGGTAAGAGCTTGCTTTCCAAGTTGGATGCAGATGAGCTTGCTGACGAACTCAAACCACTCAGCGCAAGTGGCGATTCCAGTACGGGCCGATTGCCTAGGCCGCCGAGCTACAGGACCAATAGTGGAAACAGCGCACGTGCGGGCTCGACAGGTAGCGGTTTGAGTGGTACCACTGCCAACTCGGCCAGCATAGACTCGGCTAGGTTGGCAAACAGCAATTTGCCAGCTGAAAGAGCGTTGTCGGTCTATAAGGATAGGGACGCACTCGCTTCGCCAACTCGCCCAACCAACTCGCGCCACACGACTATGTCCCCTCCTCCACCCTTCCCTGACAGCCAACCGACTTCACCCTTGAACCCGTCTTTCCCAGCAACGCCTTCACTTGTGAATGCGATCACGAGGATCCAAGCTGCTCAAGCTCAGGCAAGGGCTTGGTACGAGACTCGTCCAGAGGCTGATGCCGCTGGCTCAAAGCTCTCATCATCGTCAAATCAGAACAAGGCAAAGACTTCGCCGAAGAGCTTGAGCCTTGCTCTGCCATCGAACGCCGGCGAGGAGCAATCTGCACGATCTTCGACACCGCAGGCAAAGCCAGAGGCGGGCTCTTTTCAAAGCTGGTGGGGAAAGGAAGTGAAGGGAGAGCCCAAGCCATCTAGCTGATTGGACGGATGGATATACCTGCTTTGCCAGTCTGAATGAACGGACGACTTTTTGCTAACGACTTGATACCCTTGTACTGCAACGCCTTCCCTTCTCACGTTTCTACTCCCTCGTCGTCATGCATCAATGGACAATACGATACTTTACGTTTCTGTCAATCAGCAGTCGTGCATGTGCCTAGCACGTTCTGAATCTGAATTGGAGGCTTTACGCTCTTTGGTGTGCATCAATCGCTGCAGAACATCTCGTACACGTGCTGAGAAAATGAATTGGAAATGAAGAGATTCGATTGCGCGGAAAGATTGATCAGAAGAGTACGCCTGCACGAGAGAAGACTGACTCTCGGAAGAATGTTGCCACTTTTGAGTGGGAGAAGACGAGAACGCATAAGGCGCCTGTGAACTGAGTGAACATCGCGTTGAGCCTGTGCGGTCTTGACCGGGACATTTTGGCAACGATGCTACTACTTGGCGATCGCTTAGTAGTCGTGGTGACCGTGACCTCCCTTTTTCTTGTCGTGCTTCTTGTAGCCACCATTGTGTTCGCCCCAACCATGCTTCTTGTAGTCATCTTTCTTATAGTCGTCCTTCTTCTCGTCACCGTAGCCCTTCTTCTCATCCTTCTTGTCATCACCGTAACCTTTCTTGTCGTCCTTCTTCTCGTCTCCGTAGCCCTTCTTCTCATCCTTCTTGTCATCACCGTAGCCTTTCTTCTCATCCTTCTTCTCGTCTCCGTAGCCCTTCTTCTCATCCTTCTTGTCATCACCGTAACCTTTCTTGTCGTCCTTCTTCTCGTCTCCGTAGTCCTTCTTCTTGTCGTCCTTCTTCTCGTCTCCGTAGCCCTTCTTCTTGTCGTCCTTCTTCTCATCACCATAGCCTCCCTTCTTCTCATCACCATAGCCTCCCTCCTTCTCATCGTGGTCATCCTTCTTCTTGTAGTCGTCGTCCTTCTTGTCGTCACCGTGGCCTCCCTTCTTCTTGTATTCATCGTCCTTCTTCTTGTCGCCACCATAGCCGCTCATCTTCTTGTCTTCGCCGTAGTCATCATCCTTCTTGCCGCCATGTCCTCCCTTCTTCTTGTCTTCGTCCTTCTTGTCATCACCGTAGCCGCCCTTCTTCTTGTCTTTGCCATAGTCATCATCCTTCTTGTCGCCGTATCCACCCTTCTTGTCATCCTTCTTGTCATCGCCATAGTCGCTCTTCTTGTCGTAGTCCTTCTTCTCGTCCTTCTTGTCGTCGCCGTAGTCGCCGCGCGCCATGAGAGAAGACTGGTGAGAGGATCTCGACCCACGAGGCATGAGGCTGTTGCCGTTAGCGCTTTCGACGAGAGTGGGAGCGGCGTGAGCGCCGAGGCCAGCGGCCAGGAGAACGAAGGGGACCAAAGATTGCAACTTCATCTTGATGAACGTGTGTGCGGAGGACTAGTCTCGGAAGAGAAGAGTAGAAAAGGATCGTTGGATCGTGAGATCGTTGGAGAAGAGATGGAAGTGTCTTGTAGCTAGTGGAGCTTGCTGGCGAAGAGTCTTGATGTGACGGTCGACCGTTGAGGATTGGAAGTGTGGTTGGAACTCGCTCTGCAGGTCGATGAGGGGCGACCTTATATCTTTTTGCGGCGCCAGGTCCCTTTGCTGCTGTTCTTTGATGCGGAAAGGTTGACAGAGTCCCAACAGAGGAGCCAACGTCAGGTCTGTTGAGTCTCGAAGCTAGTGGCCAAGCCGCAGAGCTCCTTACACCTTGCCGTACTGCCGGACTCTCGCAGTCAAGACCTCCCAGGCTGCCGCCGAGAAGCAGAGCTCTACATAGCGTCGAGTCGCAGCAGCGATCTCCAAGAAGAAAGCGTTCGCAGCCTCCCGTCGGATGGCGTGGCCAGGCCAAGGCTGGTCAGATGATCCAATTGCGTGATTAAGGCAGTTTTCCAGAGACCATATGCCCCGACAGAGCGTCGAGAAGGCAGCAGAAGCAGGGACAAGTGTTAGGTACAAGCTAAGTTGTTGTTCTATTGCTCATGAGCTAGCAACCGTACAACGAGCCAGAACCTTCTAGGCTCCATGGCCTCAGCGTTGCATCCGACAATGCACCTACCCTTTGCGACGGTTTCGGCGCTTCCTGTTCACGGTATACCGCGCTCATTCGCCGAATACACTGCTAACGGTGAAGATCCGATGTTCACTCAGGGCGTGGAAAGGAAAGATCGATTAGAGGATCAGGTTCTCACGTCTGCTGCCCTCGGCGGCGTTCCGTACCTGCTTGCGTGATCACCTTGGTGCGAACCCTTTGTCAGCTGAGCGGTCTCATTATCATCTCGGTCTGTAGGCACTTCCGAACACAGCCTTACAGCTACACCGCAAAGATTGTGTAGAAGCGGCTTGTGATCGTATTATCGGCATTTCCGAATCCATGGGAAGTTTTGGGACACAGGGATAGCTGAGCGAAAGCTGAATGGTTCCGTCGGGTGATTCGAGTGTTGCGTGTGACAAACTTCGCAATGTGATGTTAATCGAAAGGCTAAAGTCATGTTTGTACCATCGGCCACGCCGAAGCTTATTGACGCGTTTGAGGAGCAATGTGTGAGAACGAAGGGTTTTGAGTGTGTTGCATCGGCGGTGTGATTTTTGGACTCGCTGCAGTCTCCTGTATCACCGTTGTCTACTTTGCTTTCACGGCAGCAGCAGCAGCAGCAAAAGAAGATGAAGAAGGTTGCAACTTGGCCTCGTTGCGTTGAACCGAAAAGGCGGCAATCCAGAATAGGTATAGTCACATTTTCCCACCGCCTTGAGCTTAATCGCTGCCCCATCAAGATGGCCAAGCTAAGTACGCCATCGTCTCAGCCGGAAATAAGCAAATAGCAAACATGCGTTGCGAAGTGAGATTGAAGTGACGAATAGTGATTATGCAGACCGCACCAGCAGGTCTGAGGTTGTCAGGAGGTACAAATTGTCAAGGGGAATGTGATCTACTGTCGAATACTGAATGTTGGAGGATATGCAAGGTAAAAGCGCCGCAACAGTAGAGAGAAATTAGTCTGCGGCGTCGGCAGACCCGTCAAAAGAAGTTGCGTGCCTGGATAGGCCGGAATCGGGCGTGTGAAGGTGGATGTGATGTGATCGGCAAAACCTTCTGTGACATCCCACTTCGACGTGCTACTGCGCCTTGTCAAACTGAAGAGACGATGCGCAATTCCGCCGACTTCAAACCGCCAATCCGTCTTGCCTGTAAGCTTGAGGGCAGCGTCGGCTGGCGGAAATGCAAATCAGCGCAGCGTCAGAATCATGGGCGGGCGATCCGGAGCCAGCCAGTTTCGAGTGGAGAATAGTGACTCCATGCTGGGCTCGCGATGGAAGAAGAGTCCGAAGGTGAGCACGCTGTCCAAAATGCCCTGCAATCCGCGCAGGTTTGCGTCGAGCGCATCGAGAGTAATAGGCGATGCAGCACCGTGCTGGCTGATCTCCTGTAGAGCGTCTGGCACAAGGGCACAGAACGAGATGTGCAGCACACTGGCCAGATGGGTCGGCACGGGATGTCTGCTACTGTGGATTTGCATCGCAGGGACGATCATGTCGTCTTGGGGCAGAGGAATCGCATCCATACGATTCGAGTCATGCCCATCCATCGACTCGCTACGTCCACCTTCGCTTCCACGACGACTTGAATAGCTCGAACCGGGTCCACTTGGCGACGAATGCCCACTTTCGTAGATATCGCGAGGTGGTGATCCGCTGTAGCGCAACGTGCGCTCGACCTGTTTGGAAACCATTTGGGACGACTTGCCTACACGCAGCGCGCTTCTTCGGCGAACCTCGTGGCGAAGCTCGCGCGTGTGATCGAGCTGACCTCGAAGCATGCTCGCTGCTCGCGACCATGACGGATCCTTGGAAGTTTGCATCCATGGCATGCCTTCGAGGAAGCTACACAGCTCCAGGAAGAGAAGCGTGCCCTGACCTACCTGGTTGACCATATGCGATGCCATCGACTGCGCGGAAGCAGGCATCTGTCCGTAAAGGTCTGCGTCGAGGTCCAGCAGTGGCTGAAAAACTTGATTCACGAAAAGAATTATGTCCCAGGTTCGTTGGAAGTGTTCCGCCAGATCAGCGGCCGAGCTGCTTGGATTGTCAAGGCATGTACGGAAGTTGCCGTTGCGCTGCCAGATCATGATCTGAGTAGACGCTCCAGTCTGACACAGGTTGAGGAATTCTTTGACACGAGCAGGATCACCGGGCGCAGCAGCAAACCTAGACAGAATGTACGGAATGTTTTTGGAGACTTGCAGAGCACGTTCGGCCACTCGGATCCAGGTTTGGGGAGCGACCGATGCTGGACTCAAAGGGGCGGATCCTGCGCCTGCCAGAGCCTGGCTCGAATGGCTCGGCATCGAAATATTTTGCGCTGCGTGCGCAGATGGGTCAGTCCGTTGCTGCCAGTCTCTAGGTATCGAGCCAAAGTCGTTTTGCATTGGCGGCGGCATGACGAAGCCAGTCTCGAGCCGCAACATAGAGGGGTCGCCGAAGGCCAACTCGTTTGGATTTGGAGAGATGTTGTGCAAGGAGCCAACAAATTCACTTTGACCGTATGGCGCACTGATACCCGGAATCGAATCCATCGAACTCGAATGAGGAGGGTATCCGGCGACACTCATCGTAGCCGTTCGCGGTGCTGAGATGGATGCAGAAGGCAGAGCAGCGGTCAACTGCATCGCGTCGATATCCACTTTGTCGCAAGTGCTGCTTCGAACTGCTGGAGGCATGCCGAAACCACTGGTCGTCGCGGCGTCGCAAATAGCCGAGTACCACAGCATATTCTCCGCCACATCCTTGAGTGCGTGAGCTCGATCTACGCGCGCACGGTAGCTGGGCTCGGATCTCAGGTACATATTGTCATCAATTCTTGCGCCATCGGTGTTGTAGTAGCCGATAGCGAAGAGCTCCTCGTCCTGTTGACGCAACAGGTCCGTTGCTAAGTCGTCCATCATGCGAAGGCCGGTCTGCAGCGTAAAGACGGCATCCTGAATGACGTCCATACTCCCACGTTGAGTACGCAGTGGGGGGCAGGCATTGCTGAAGAGGTGAAGTGCATACGCCATTCGGAACGTCGTTACGGAAGAATGGGCCATCAGGTAGTCACGCGCCCTAATCCAGGCTGCTTCTGCAATATCGGTGTCCTTCTGCCTACGAAGCCTTTCCTCCTCCGTGTCTCGCCATTCTCCCGGGTTCTGGGAGCCGTATTGGCTCGCATACGCAACAATGGCATATTGGAGGGCCTGCATCGAGATCTCATCCGCCTTCTTGGGAAGACGCTTGAAACGGCCAGTCGGTCGGTATGCCTCGTCGCAAACGAAGGTGCTGTAGAAGAAGTTGGGTGAGATGTGTGGCACGTTGTTGACCACCATCATATCGTCCCACGCTCGTGCTGCGCTACTGCTCAGCAGACCGCGTCGAGGATGAACAGCTGCATCCAAACCGACCCCTGCTGGTGTCGCGCCCGGACCGAGAAAATGCTGCCATACCCATTCCCATGCTGCGACATAGGTGAAAAGTTGCTTTGTCGAGATGTAGAGCCCATCGATGCTGTCGCTCATGCTCTTAGAGGACGATGAGAGACCAGCGGGGATGTACTGATGCGAAGAGAGCTGATCTTGGAGGGCGGTGTAGCTAGATGACGTCTGGGAGATGTGACGAAGCTCTTGCCGGCTCGAACTGACCGATTGCTGCAGAGCGCTCCAGTGGGTAGTGCATTGGAGATTCTTGCGGACGCAAAGCTTGCAAGGACCCGCATGTTGGATCGGCAGACCATCTGGCCCGGCTTCAGCGAGATCACATCGCCTCTTGGAACGACGACATTGATCGCAAGCACGATTCTGAAGTCGCGATCCCGACCTAGCGGCCTTGACTTTGTCTTCGATGGGTCGTATCAAATCCATGCTGCCTGATTATAGGAGGGTAGGACGACGGTTTGCCAGACACTCAGCGGGAGCACGTTTGCCTGGACAACGATGGCACTGAGAATCTCGATGTTCAAGATCGAAGCAAACGAGACTCTGTGCCCAAATGGGCGTCTTTATGTGCCACTGGCACGGTCGGAAGCTGCTTGATGAAGTGTTGGTTTCGGTCTCGAAGGACGCAGCTTGCCGGAAGCCAGATGGGTATCGAAGACGAGTCGGAAGGAGATGTTCAGGGGCTTTCACTGTAGGATGAAGATGCCACCATGCAGATCGTTGGGTGGGAAGAATACAGTTGCAGGCGCTAAGAGAAGCCAGAGGTCGATGAAAGTGGGCTGCACGGCGTCGAACGAAGTACGAGAAACGCTCGGAGGTGGGTCCGTGGCGTTGATGTTCGATGGAAGGTTGGCTGGTGGTCGGTGATCGTCGATGTAATAATGGCTGAGCTGTGCAGGGGTGCCACCGTCGTATATCAATATTGGAGGACGATGAATAGTGAAGAGCTGCGGAAGGGTACCAGTCGGAGGTCGAGGCGGAAAAAGGGTGATTGAGACACAACGAAAGGAAAGAAGAAGAAGCAAGTAGTGAGACGGCTGGTTGGAAGTTGCCTACAATAGGAAGAAGACCGAGTTGGCGCACAGTCGTAGGCCAAGAAGGACAAAGCTGGGAGAAAGTGCAGGTGAGAGAGCTACAGTGCACAAAAGTATACCTCCGCAAGGGCACATAGTGGAGCATCGAACAGGGTCCTGGGTTGCATTTCTTTGACCGCGCCCTGCGAATCTACATTACCGTTGTCTTCGGCCCTGTGCACGATTCAGAATTGAGCCCATAACCGCTTCTTGCTCTTCGGCAAGAACAAGGCTTTCTATCCGGTCCGACCGGCTGCTTCTCCTGCACGCAGTCATGTGAACTCGCACAAGCTTCACCATGATAAGCTCTGCCGAACACAGAGCTTGGCGCATCATCTTGGTAAGGCGGAGCGAACGAGCTAAAAATGTTGAAGCGCGATCACGGTGGGTTGCACGGACGAGTTCGGCCGCTACGGATCTCGCTGTCACACTGTGGCGTTGCAGCTTCGTGTTTGAAGTTTGCAGCAAGAGCACAAAGAGCAAATGAAAGGGCACATGCCAAGCCACCTTTGCTCAACAGAGACACAAAAGTCTTGCAAAGTGTTCAAGTGGGTATGTCGACTTGACTGGGTTGCGTGCAGCGGAAGAGGAGATAAACAGCAAGGGATTTGTGGAAGACGGCGAGCAAATGACAGAAGTGCATGCAATGAACCGCTCGAAAAAGTCTCAGTTGCAGAAGAGCTTACAACAGTTAGCTTTGGCAGGGCAAGCGGGAAATTGGCAGAGCAGCGAAACGTAACGCTGCACAGCGCAAACCCAAGGGACCAACGACAGCGGCGAAGCACCGACGCAGCTGAGCTTGAAGCGGAACTGGGTGGGCTTTGGGTGGGATTTGGAAATGAAGTGGAAAAAGGGAAAAAGAAAGAAGAGAACAGGTTGCAGCCAAAGAGGACTGCCATCTCGCCTGTCTTGTGATCCGAGCTGATCTTCATTTACTACAGTAGGTTTTTCTTTTTGATTTTCCCCTTCTTTCTTTTTGACTCGACTTGGCGACTCGATCCGAGTTCGGGAAGCTGTTCAGCTGCTCAGCTGCTCAACACACATTTCATGCTCACTTGCTGGCTGGTCTAAAAAATCCGCTGCGCCTGCAGCTCGCTAAAGGAGCAGCGCAATCGATTCCTTCATGATTGCTCTTTTCCCTTCGGAGCTCGTCGAATGCCGTCCGGGAGCCAGAACCGGCCCGAACCTTGCTGTTCAGCAGCAGCTGCAGTCGCTGCGCATTGATGCAGCAAACTTTTCATCCAAATTCGATACCCGATTGCTCTGCATCGCCCAGGGCTGTCTTGCAGACTCGCCACCATATGCCGATAAGCTCACGCAGCGGCGCGAAACAAAGCGAATGGAAGATCCTTTCTTCTGGCTTATTGAACGACAGCGTTCTCAGATGAGCACAGTGCAGCTCGGAAATGCTGCTGTGAATGATCTCGACTGCTGAGCGGTGGACTTTACCGCGGCGGTGCCGCCCTCAAAGCTCTGGGTGAGTCGCAAGGCTTTGCAATTTTCCGAAAAATCTTGGATCGGCAAGCACTCTATGCAGGTTTTCGAATTCGGAAAGCATTTAGCGTGAGAGACTGGCTAGGAACGGTGCAACACTTTGTTCCGGTCGGCAAGATTGATCACACGGTTGATGATGCTATCTTGCACCAAAGGGCATGGCGTCTGCTTGGGCATTCACCTAGAGGTAGGCAATCCTGCGGGCCGAATTGTGGGGCTGTGTCGAAGCGACGCCGAACAGGGTTCACAAAGAGTGCTCTGGACTTTCTCGCTTCGAGCAATTGTTTGCTTGTCGTGATGCGGAGCTTGAAGCTTACAATTGTCCGGACTCTGCTTGCACCTCTTCTTCGCCCTGAATGGTACTCCTTGAGTTGCAGGCTAAGAAAGACGACGGGGTCTGCATCTGCTGAATTCAAAGGTACCAGACTCTGTCTGAATGGCGGGCTCTGAGGACGACAGGTCACTCTGGGATGCAGTAACTCAAGAGTAGAGCACGGACGGTCATTCATTCGTTTGCCCTCAGTGGCGTTGCTCCAAAGCCATCAACATGTGATCAGCGCTCGTCATTGTCATCAGGCGGGAGATCGCCCTCTCAATCTCTGACCTTATCGCTCCATTGTGTATACTCAGAAAGACTACGTTACTGCAATTCGAAACAGTAGGAAACTCGACCTTACTGTGGCGCAAGGGGAGAGGCAAGCTTGATTTTCCAAGAGAACTCGAAACTCCGGCCCATGTTTCTGAGCGCTACAGAAGCGGGCTGACTTTGCAGCGGACCGAAGCGATTTTCGCTTTATTTTCATCGCGCGTTAGCTGTGTGCCAGCCAGCACATGTTTCCGCCGGAGTCCGTAAATTCTTTTCTGCCAAAACTCCTGTTGTCGTCTGCCTATCCTCTTTCGGTGCTCGCACAGTGTTCTTGCTGTCTCAAGTCGAGGGCAACAGAGGTCGCTTCCGTAGCAGATGCTTTGTGTGATAACGCAAAGTTGCCTCAAATCCGCGGAATCGAGTGTCTGTACGTGCGAGTAGGGCGACTTTGAGTCTTGTTTGCACCTGCTCCTGCATCCAGGCTTTCCACTGTTTCGAACGTTTGAGTCTTGCGACATCAAAGAATTGTCGTCTCATCCTTTGCATTTCTCCGGGATGCTTTCACGTCCTGATACTCTATTAGCGTCATGTCTTCCACTTGGACGCGCAAGATTTGCTCTGCAGTCTGCCGATATACGAACGCCAAGGGTTTGTTGTTTGAGTGTAACGTCGCCCTATCCGAGTCAACTTGTTGTCAAGGCCACTGCATTGCATCAACATCATCTCCAGATCTGATTGGCTCTTTTGTCACTCATACGGAAGGCTGGGCTGTTTGCAAGCCATTGCTCAGCGGTCACTCGGCTGCTTCCACCGGCAAGAGCAAGCATTTCCGTCTTCTGTTCCTCGTAATCGCTTCAAAAATTCTGTCTCGATGCCAACATCTGGGCTCGCTGTCAATGCCAACCAGCCCTAGCCTGAACAGCAAAATAGATTGAACCGACTCGACGAACACACCTCAACCAAGTATTGGCAGAGCTGTAAGAGGTGCGCAACTTCGGAGAGCGAAATATCATAATACCAATTGCATAGCCGGGTACAGACCACCTCTTGGCTCACTCTCACCTGATCACACTTGCCTTCCGGATATGCGAGGTAACTTCGTCGTCGATGGCGAAATACTAAATCATTCTGTCGGTCTGTTGAAGCCTAGACCAACGTTGGCTTATCTTGGGCAAAGAAAAGATCGTCCTCTGCAGCTACCTTTTTTGTCAACTTCGCCTAAGTCAAACCTATATTTAAACACGGGGCAAGGTGATAAAGTCAGAAATGAGTTATCTGAGCTATCTGCCGAGGCCACCATAAAGCACAAGCACAAGCGAGACGGGGGAGCAAGATGGAGAAAACAAGTCAACCCAAAAGTGGGTATAGTATCGCATCCCATTCATTGTTTGGCCCGCTTTTCGTTTTGGGTCCAGAACCAAATGAAGGACTCCTCCACCAAGCGAGAAGGTTTGCGGGGCTGAATTCTTACTCTGCTTTTTTTCCTCTCTGCTGATCCTTTTCTTGCTGAAATGTCCGCGGCGAGCCAGAGTAAGATTTCGTGCTGTGCTAACCCTAAGGCGCTTGTTGGAGTATTAAGCGAGCTAGACCTTGCAGCGGAAAGAGTTCTAGGCGCGCGGCGCTTAAGCGAGGTCAAATATCCTCCGAGACCTTACAACAACCTCTCCAGCTCCCAACGTTGGCGTTCAGGTCGCTTTCAAATCGCACTATTACATTACATTTACTGTACTATGTTGCTCGGCGGCGGCTCCAAACAACATTCTGTTCAAGCCACACTTTGCTCTCAACCGACCTGACCGCGGTACACTGCATCACCTCTTAATCGGGCACAAGTTGATGAGATTTTCCACCGATTCTCTGCAGGCAAGCAGCATTGCCGATGCAGATCGGTTCCCTTCCGCCCGGCAAACCTGGGCCCCCCTGCTCGAACGAGGATATGCAACCGGCCATTGCAAACTGCACGCTGCACAAACATACACATACATGTCAAGTTCGCCGGCCTCTACCCAAATGCTTACTTTCTTCTCACGCAGTCACAACGATTCTCAAGCTCAGCTGACACACACCTGATATATGTGTGTGTCCAGATCTGAGAACACATGGCTGGTCAAAAGGATTGGCCGGTGACCTTTTGTCATAAACCTATCATCTCGATTTCGTCCTTCATAAATAACATCGATTTTGGTTTCACCTTCAACCAAGTGCAGCTTTGACGTTCTCAGGACTGACTCCGACCGGCAAAAAATCGGCATCCTGCAGCGCCCAACGTGGCCAACTTCGCTTCGTCAACTGTTCCGATCCGCCGTTGCTCGTGTGGACGTTCATACGACTAGCCGAGCCGTTTCCTTGCAGGTACTCGACAATCTCGTCCGACCAGACGCGGGATGCGGCCCTGATCTCGGCTGGAAGCTTAGAGGGGAGGATCAAAACGTGGACGGCAGGACGGGGCACCACGGTTGCGATAGTGGCAGCCGATGTGGATCTCTGCATGGTTTGAAGTTGAGACGCAAGCTCTTCGGCCGCGCGGATCGCGCACGCGATTCGGAGACGATCAGAGCGAGCGTCTTTGCCGACGACGACGTAGAGTTCCCGATCTCGCAAGTTGAGGATCGATATTTTGGTCGATCGAGTAGGCAGGAGCAAGTCGTCGGCTCCAAAATATGTCTTGGTGAAGGATGGGGACAAGCGAAGGTTTCGTCCCTGCAACTCGACGTCCAAAAGGCTTGAGTCGTCGGATCGAGTCAGCTCGTGGTGACGGTGGTGCCATGCGCTAGCGTACCTTTGTGTCTTGTCGAAGACCTTCCAGAACAGGTTGTCCTCGGCGCCTTCTTCCATATCGAAGATCTCCTGAGAAGATCGAGCACCGACCGAGCCAGACTTGGCGAGAGCTTGAGCGAAGCGTACCGAAGCGGCGCGGACATTGGCGGATGAGCCACGTCCATGCCACACACCGATGGAGGAGAGAATCGAGAAGACAAAGCTGTCGGCGGAGCAAAGGTTGGCTGTTTGAACTTCGACTTGCTGGATGGCGAAACTCTCCTGAGACTCATTGGCGGAGCCAACAGCACGGCGAACGCGGTAGAGCGATGTGGCTGCAGCATCGAAGCGTTTGCGCGATCCCTGGCGACTCACTGCCCATGTTCCAGACAGCGATGCGATGAGGTCTACCGGCTCGCATCCTGCAGGGATCACTTCGGGCTTGGTCGAGTATCGTTGCGCCAACTCAGCAAGCTTGCGACCCTCGGCACACGATGTGGAAAGCGGACCAAGTTCGAATGGGTGCAAGGCAGCGTGTTGTCCCATTCGCACCCAGAGCTTTGTCTCGTTGGAGCCAGCTCCCGATTTGAACCTCGCAACAATGGCAAGCGTCTCGTCATCGTACAGGATCTGCTCGCGTCGAAGCTGTTCGCCACGCTGGAAGGTCTGATCACCAGAGAGCTCCAAGGACTCAGCGAAACCGTCAGTGTCGATGGACAGGACCTCGATAGAGACGGTCTTACCGGAGGTCGATGCTGCAGAGGCTCGGGTGACGCCTGCAACCTTGGCGAGGGACGCTCGAGCATCGCGAACAATGGTGGCAGCGGTAGCAACTACATCGACACTGGCATCGCTAGAGCTCAATTGAATGAGGTCGGAGGGAGACCCCTTCTTCGTCGATGCGCTGGCAGCTTCGCTCTTCTGCTTTTCGGTTTCTTGTGTATCGAGCTCCTCGAGGTGACCTTTGAGCACGAGGTCCGCGGCTTGAACAATGATGACGTGCTCGACCTTATGAATGGCTTGCTCCAGCTGTTCGAGATCATAGGAAGGGAGAATCGGAATCTCTCGCACGATGATGGGGCGACCTTGGTCTACATCAGCCACCACCTCATGCACCATGCATCCGGTCTTGTCGACGAGACCTTGTTGGTACGCTTCGAATGCACGCGGAATGGCGTTGGCACCATCGAAGGCCTTAGGCAGCGCAGGATGCAAATTGATGATCGGCACTGCCTTTGAGGGGCGCTTGCCGATGGTGGGCGTGTTGGCGGGAAGACCAGTCTGATGGCCGAGAGCGTGAAGGAAAGGTTCCGACACAATGTGCATGAAGCCGGCCAGCACAATGAGATCGGGCGGGTTGCCAGTGCCTTCCGGGTTGGGACCGTCAAGCACGGCACGTGCAAGCACCTGATCGTACTGCTCTCGAGTTCCGCCAGGGTTGCGGTTCTGCCACGTCTTGAGAGCAAGGACCTTGGTGGGAATGGGAGGGTTCGACTCTGCAGCTCTCGTCAGGCCGTAAGCAGCCTTGCGGTTTGACAAGACAAAAGTGATCTGAGCATTTTCGATGACAGGAAGGCCAGGAGGAGGGTTGAGGAGAGTGGCATCGATCAAGGACTGCAGATTGGAGCCAGAGCCTGAGACGAGGACGTGAATACGCTTGCCCGAAGTTCGGCGAGGCGGCTTCGTAGAGACGGGAGTTGACTCCTTCTCAGCAGCTTGAGGTGCAGGGGCGGTCTGAGTCGAGGTCGGCACCACCTCCTTACTTTGTGCAATTGCTGGCGACGCGGCTGACTTGACTTCGGCGGAGGCAGTTGTCTTGCGAACGGGACCCTTGACTCGCGCTTTGGTAAGAGAGCTCAGGACTTGATCTGAGTTCGAGTTCGCTGAGTCGGAAAGAGCGATCGTCTCTTCTGAGCGATTCTTGCTTTCAGCGGAACGCGCGAAAGGGCTTACACTAGCACCCATACCGGGCAGTCGCACCGGCTCGGCTCGTGGTTCAGCGACGATTTCGCTCTTCTTTGGTGAGGACGATTGCCATGGGCTCGAGCCAGCCTCTTTGGTGGGCGAGCGACCAGCCAGACCAGGCAAGGCATTCCCGTACTTGGTGGGGGACCAGGGAACGCCACTCTTGCGTTCGTCAAAGTTGGTGCGGATCGGCGAGGCATTGCTCTGAGTGGCTGGCGGCCATCGATCACGAACAGCTGGGCTGGAGGGAACACTGCGTCCGGTGGATCCGACCTGCATCAAGTCGGCCTCTTGTTGAGCAGTTGTGTCTCGCAACTGAGCTTCTTTGATGCGCTGACCGACCATCTTCTTGGCACTGAGGCGGGATAGGGAAGCCGTGGGAAGGCGGTCGGCACCTGCGAGATCGCTGGTAATGCTCGTCGAGCGACTGGGAGCTTGCGACGTCGGGGCGTCATTTTGTTCCGATGGTCGACTCCAGCCTCGGCCCAAGCCGCTGTCAGGCTTGGATTCTTCCTGAGCCATGCCGACGGCCGAAGGCGCCGGAATGTCTTCTAGCTTGAATGGGCTCGTAGCGACATCCTTGCGTTCGGGCGAGTGTGCAGATGAGTACGAGTGAGACTGTGCGTTCGGGATGGGCAGAGGGCGAGACGATCGGAGGACGTCGTCGTTGCGAGTGTTGCTAGACGATAGGTTGCTAGACGATAGGTTGTCGGCCGCACCATCAAGTACAGGCGAGGCGCCCAATCCGCCTTTGACCGGGGAAGCCGGTTGGTCCAGCAGAGGCGACGTAGTGTTGCTGTCACCGCCGGTGAACCTGTGGAACTTGGAAGGGCTGGAAGCGCGAGGAATGGCAGGTGAGGAAGGGGCGCTGGCACGTGCGACATTCTGCTTCTCGATCAAATCCAGGTATGCCTTCTTGGGCGAAGAGGGAGTTGGGACGGAAGTTCTTCTTGCTCTCTTTGTGATATTTAAAAAAGCGGTGTTGGCGCAGCTACAACACCTCGCCGACACCGCTTTTTAGGGGTGGTACTGACTATTTTCATAAANTACCCCGGGGAAAACATCTCTTTTTGCGGTGTTTGCGGCAGAATCGCGTTCAGCGCGTTTTAGCGGTGCGCGCAAGAACTCTTATGTTAAATTCATCTCATCGGCAACCTATACAGGGATAAAAATCAGTTTCTATAAGCGGGTTTCTTGCATGCATAGGAGACAGGAGGACAAATTAGAGTGACAACGAAAAGGTGATTTCAGGCATGTGACTCTTGGAAAGCAGGTGCACAAATACTTGTAGGCCTGAGTGGACCGATGCCATTGTGAAGCGTGCTGATGGCAGCTGAGGTTTAGTGATTCTGGCCGCTACCAGACTCTAGCTGGAGATCCTTTGCCCAAAGGTCCGGTCGGGCAGTCTCGAGCCTATGCTCCGCAAAGGCCTTGATGAGCCTGTGTGCCATGGCACCCGTTCGAAAGCGCGAAGTGTTGAACTCGTACGCGTTCTTTGCCCGTCCAACCAACGCAACTGCAGTCCTATACCTGTAATGGAGCTCAAGAGTAGAGGTTTTGTCGGGTCAGCTACTCCTGCCTGATTTTGTCCGTTGCTGAAACAACGTCAAAATAATCACTGGCTAATACCGTGCAGGTTTGCTTGACTGAGTACGTTGAGGTTGAGGGACAAATAGAGTCAGCAAACCAGTTCTTTTTTCTAGAAGGAGATGTTGGTGTCTCTTGGGATTTAGCCGCACTTCAGACGAATAATCTTACTTACTTTTGATTGAGTTTCATATCCTCTCTGTAGTCACAACATCATAAAGGACGATATGATGAGCAACGGAAAGAACCCTATGAGGATACGCAACACCCCGTACTTCAGATGAAGACTCACAAATAGAACTTGTCGATGATCGATTTGCCCTTCTCCGAAAGGAATTGCTCCCACGCAGCATTGATCGCATGATTGTGGTCGACGAAATTCGGAAAATACCCGTTGTTTGCTTGTGTCCAGAGTTGCCGCACGCCAGGCTCGCTGTTCAATATGATGTTGGGAACATTCTGACGTTCAAACTTGTACATCCTCTGAATCTCGTCCAGAACGAAGGTTGGGGCCCCAATGGCAACACCGATGAGGGTCATCAGGAAGACAACTACGAGCAAGGGCGAGGTCCTCATATTCCCTTATCTGCTTGTGTAAGTGATAGGCGCGACGATTGGTGAGGAAGTTTGAAGTTGAGCAAAGGAGAACT
>JAXQGJ010000187.1:0-25516 GCA_037039655.1 Pseudozyma sp. M118-08B | reverse complement strand
TCAGAGATTATAGAAGCATGGATTGAAAATGAAAGTAAAAGAAAGCCAATATATAATTTTGTAGCTGAAGATGGAATCCATGAAAGAGGCCGAGAGCCGATGATGTGTCGGTTTCGGGTTCTATCCGGACCGATGATGACTAAAAGGAAGTTCGTCCACTAGATGAGCTTGAGAAGAGTTGTTCGATGCACAAGGGACTGATTGGTTGTAGCAGAACCGCCTTGAATGTGCTCAAAGCAGACGGGCAGAAATGGCCGATATTGCCGAAAGACTCTGCCGATATTTAGCTTGATCACAACGAGCGTTGTCGTGGGGATGGCCGTCTGTTCATATGAAGCGTACTCGCTCGTATTGCTCCGGGAGCGACAGAAGATGGCTGAGCCGGAGGCAGCGCAAAGTACTGTACCATGGAGGGGATAGGTCGAACTAGGTGGAGGAGTGGACGTAAATGGCGTTCAGGGGTGCAGGAACTAAGTAAAGGTCGGGGCCTGCACAAATGTATACGTTTGTTGTTGCTGCAGGGTTCAAGAAAAGCACAACGTTTGCCAGTTCCTCAGGCCCGGTTAAGCAAAGAAGCAAGATATGACCGCGCGGCAAACAGCAAATACCAGCTCTTTGTCGGCAATATCCTCCGCCATTTCGTCGGCATCTTCCATAGCACCCCGAGTATTAAAGCCGTGCAGTCAGCCAAAGGGTTGCCGGCATCTTATGTAGCAGCAGTCGGTCATATCATCATCACATCCGCTGCAGGTCGTATTTAGACAGCAGTATCGAAAGGCCCATGTAACAGTCCTCGGACTCCGGCGATTCTTGCCTTTTTTTTGACAATGGACCGACCGGCTTTGTTGCAATTTCGGTGTTTTCGAAAAGTTTCCCCATCTAGAGGCTGCTCCGGTAAACAGCTCTCTGCAATAAATCTCAAGTGCCGATGCCGAATCGTAAATCAGACCCAATGAGAAGCAAAAGACCCGATCAAGATATCGGCTTCGAGAACAACACAAGCACAGGCGCCACGCTTCTTTCACTCCCGCGTTTTGACAGGTGTGCTCAGTGCCGCCGAATTTAGGTGTACAGTCGTCGACCATTCTGGATGAACATGTCACCGCAATCTGCTATCGACTTCATCAATTGTCTAGCCTAGTCCCTCCTGCGTCTTTGAAGTCGATCGCACATCATGTCAGCCGGACTCGCGGCTTTCACACCATATCACAGCCTCGCAGGAGGGCTGATGATGGCTGCATCTCTGCACACTCTACTCTCGAAGCTAGGCTTGGTCCTCGGCATCTCTGGCTTCTTTCATTCCACCGTCACCACGACCTTGTCTACGGTGAAGAATGGCAACAGCGGAGCGGCACCTGCCTCGACTGTCTCAGGCCCATCTATCTTCTCTGTTGTCGCACCGTATTTCACAAGTGGCATTCTTCTAGGAGGTCTGGTGCTGGGCCTGGCACGGTCTCAGATCGAGGCGGGCTTGGGTGTGAGCATCCTCGACAGCGTCGACACGGCTCACGCTTCAGTGTTTTCCATCGCAGTGTTGGGTGCTCTCGTTGGTATCGGAACGAAGGTCAGTCGTCCAGCTTTCAAAGCCTTGGTACTATTCCACCTCCTGGCGATGTAGTTGCTCAACATACTTTTGTTTGTGTTTTCCGCAACAGATTGGCAACGGATGCACGTCCGGACACTTCCTTTGTGGCCTGTCGCGATTCTCTCTGCGCTCTCTGGCAGCCACAGCCACCTTCTTTGGCGTGGCCGTCGTGACCCATGTCTCAAACGTATCGAGAGCAGCCGTCCAAGTTTCCGCGCTCAAGTCCTCCTTCACAAGCCACCTTCCCACCGCTTACCCGAAGTTTGAACTTAGTACACTCCTATCTCTGCAGGCTCCAGCTCTCGTCTACCTCCTAGCGCCTCGTTTTCTTGGTGCAACACGAGCAGGCTCTGGCACACCTCAAAAGAAAGCAAATCAACTTGTAGCAGCCAAAGTCATGGCGTTGGCAGTGGGTGTCCACTTCAGCTTCGCTCTCGGCGTCAGCGGAATGATGCGACCCTCCAAGGTTCTCGGCTTCCTCGCTTTGTCGCCCAAGCTTGTTTCGTCCGGCGTGTGGGACCCATCTCTGGCCATGGTAGCCATCGGCGGGATTATCCCAGCATCCGTCGCCTACTTCCGTCAAGTCAAGCCGAAGCAGGACGCATTGCGGCAAAACAAGTCGAGCAAGGTGAATGCTTCCAACGTCAATTTGCGTCCACAATTGTCGCTCGTGTCTCCCGAATGGAGAACACCGGCAGACCCGTACAAGATCGACGCGAGATTGATCATTGGCTCCGTCCTCTTTGGTCTCGGGTGGGGAGCAACAGGCTTGGTAAGTATATTTTCAATTCTTTCTTCTGCCAAGACCGACATAGCGACTCACATGCCGACTTGCTTTCTTCTTAACGCTGATGCTTCATTTGATTCACAGTGTCCGGGACCAGCCCTCGCCTCATTGTCCACTTTGGGCGTTGAGGCCGCAACACAAGGAAGCCTGGCCATCGTCTCCGACCTCTTGGTCTTCGTTACAGCCATGGCAGCCGGAGGCCAGCTTGCAAGCAAGATTTGATACCCAATTGCACCCAGATGCAATCTCTTTTGCTGATCAGAACTCTTACGTCAAACTTGGCCCTTCAGATCTAGCTCACTCACGCAGAACGCATCTTGTCATCGACCCGATTACGCAGCAGATTCAATCTGGTCACGGAAAACGGTATTTCATTGTCTGTGTTGGGTGCACATCCGATAGAAGACTCATCTTCAAGAGACAAGAGAGGCAAAGAGTCTACAGGTAGCAGTTCTTCCAGTTGCCGCCATTCTGAGCAAAGCTCTGACTCTCGACGAAATCATTAAGTTTGCATAGACCTGCAGACGCATGCTTCCTACCCTGAGCTTGAACGCCGCATTCTTTCAAGCAAGACAGAGGCAGAACGGCATCGTTGAGCACAACACGCACGTACTTGTCCGGCTTATTCTTGCATGTCAGTCTCTCGACGACCATTCTGGCACCCATTGGAACGATGTGAGCTGCGTTCCAGAGTCGGTCCTTCTGAGGGTACTCGGTCGGGACGAGCTTGTCCTGGAGCAAACCCATGACAGCAACTGCGGAGGCGAGCTGCGTATCGTGTGTAAAGTCGAGATATACAGGCAGACCGAGTGGGAAGGTCTCCTTGTTAGCATCGAGAGTTGTGTTGGTTGAGGTGTGATCCTTGACAGGCGAGTCAGTGAGCCTGGCTAGAAGCTCATTGACCCAACCAACGCTCCACGCCCTGCCGAGAGGACCGCCATAGCCAGCGTTCTCGTACTGCTGAAGGTCTTGGCCGTACGAGTAAAGCTCCCATTCACGGAGAGAAAAGATGGCACAGAATGGCGAAAGATGTCCGAGATAGGCCGACTGGAAGGGGCATACGTTTTGCATGGCCTGCACATCCGAAGTTGTGAGGTTGAGATTGGGAAGAGCTCGTTGAAGTCTCTGCACCACACTCGGGAGGTAGACCTGGTTCCAAGCAGCGAAAGCTTTGTCCGAGGAAGTATCATTGTTGGAGTAAGGGCAAGTGCCGACGGCCAGAGAGTCGTTGAAAGTTGTCAAGCTATCTGGAAGCGTCAGAAGCGGTTTCGCAAGGCGCTGACGCCAATCAGGGCCCATGAAGCCATTCGAAAATTCCCAGCTCGTGACATTCACCCTGCTTTGATCTGTGGTCCTGACAAAGACCGGCAGCGTCTGGTTGGTTGGAGCGTTGTACCAGTCCTTGTTGCCGAACAGGTGCCCGTACTTGTTCTTGAACCTGTAGCCGCCAGCATGCGCATCTTGTGCTCCGTATGCAGTGAGCAGCTCAGGTGTCACAGCTGAGTAGTCATCCTTTAGACTCGACAAGAATTGAAGCTCGGGATGGCTCTGTCCGTCTCCGATACTAAACTTGTTCGCTGCGTCGGCGGCAGAGCTTGCATTTACGAGCTTCGAGATCATCGTAGCGATCCCTGATCCAACGCCCTTGGAGGGTCCTCGGAAGTCATGCCTCATCAAAAGGTTGGCTTGATCGACCTCGCAGCCCTCAAACATCTCGTTGGAGATATCGTAGCGTCCGGCATCACCACCTGGCACGTAGAAGGACCAGCCTCCGAAGTTGGTCAAGACTTGAGGATTCACGGGTTGTCCGTCCTGTGTGCTTGGCCATAGGGAAGTGCCGTAGCCAAGAGTGCCAGCAAGGCCGAGCAATGCTTTCCACTGGACCATCTTGACAGCAAGGTGGGGACGGAGACGTAGTGAGATGAGACACTTGAGACTCAACGATCTCGAACAATCAGTGGTAGGTCTTTATACGAAAAGTCACAGCTACGATAGGAACCAGAAACTGTTTATAGTTCCCTTGTCCCATGCCATACTCTGCATCATTGATACCACAGATGCCATGTGAGACAGCCGCCGGCAAGTCGAGGAAGAGATTCTACAAGACTTTTGAAGTATGTTGCTGAAAACAAATTGACCGGTCAACTCACTATCAGAAGACACCAATCAGAAGGTCGACGGCAGGAAGCAGATCGCACGTTCCACTGGCAGTCTCCTTGTCAGAGCGTTGACCATGTGGAATCCATGGCCGAAGTAGTGGAAAGCAGCGACAATATCTTTGTACGGCAACCTTGCTGCACGAAAGTTGAGAACGTGCTCTCCATCATGCATAAGCCCTGCCGAGACGAGACCCGAGCTTCGTCGGTCTTGACCTTAGACTCAACGTGGGGGAAAGAAGCCTGTCAAACTTGGCCGCAGGGAAAGTTGTCCCCAGTTTCTTTTGCAAAAACTTTTGTCCTACCACGTGAACGCTACCACAAAATTCAGAGTGGGCACGAAAGCCCACTGAAAGAGAAGATTGCTGGTCAAGCTTGTCTGTCCCAACTGTGTCCACTTGCTCTCAGTTACACAAGCTCAAATGCAGATGATAGGTGTTGTGCCTGGCAGAGGTACCAAACGAAGCGAGGTAGGGTATGACATAGACTTCCATACATTTACAGGATCAAGATCATGGCCGATTCAGCAGAGAAGATAAGAAGCGTTCTGGATATCATGCTCAGGTGGTGCTGTAGCGCACACCATTGTCCTTCTTGTCATCTTCGCTGCCTGCTCTCTTCTCTTCATCGATCACGTAGGCTAACTTGCCAGTGTCGAGATCATCTTGTTGATGACGCACGTTTGTCTCTCGCTCCTCCTTCGACACGCTTCCAAAGATGACGTCCATCTCCTCGAGACTGCGGCCCTTGGTCTCTGGCAAGAAGAAGGCGAAGGTGGAGAAAGCAGCAACGTTGATAGCGCCGAAGAAGAAGAAGGTCTTGTAGCCCAGCGAGTCGATGATGTATGGACTTGCTTGAGCCTGAGCAAAGTTGAACAGCCACTGGGTGGCCGAAGCAAGCGCAAGACCATAGTGTCGGGTTCCGTTTCCGAAGATTTCTGTTTTGGAAAGGCACAACATTGGTTGCCGGGCGAGAGAGCGGGCATTGTCAGTTCACTGACTCGAAGGTTTGGTGCAGGCCGGCGATGTACCCGCCAGGAGTGAGATTGTTGCACTTACCTGATACAAAGACCCAGCAGAGGGGCCCAACTCCGACCGAATAGACGAGGGCAATCAAGTATACGAGCCCGGCCATGGCACGAGAAGCATCAGATGGAGAAGCTGATGAGACGTTGGGAGGATAGGTCTTGAGCAAGGCCCCGATGATGAAGAAAAGGATACCCATGCCGAGAGCGGAGCTGAAGAGCGACCAGCGTCGTCCGACCGTCTCTACACCGAACATGATCCAGAGGAAGGTGGCTACGAATTTGACAACACCGTAGATACCTGATGCAAGAAGGGCAGATGACGTGCCATTGTATCCGATCGACTTGAAGATTTGAGGAGCGTAGTAGCCGACAGTGTTCTGGTGATGGGCCATGGAGAAACGTGAATGATGACGACGAAAGGAGAACGGGGATATCGATGAAGTCAGCATTCAGTCATCAGGCCTGGTTCTCATAGGGAAGAGCAACGTACCTGTCCAGACCATTGTTGCAGCACAAAGAGTGCGAAGGTAATGAAGAAGCGAATGTTGACACCCTTGGTGGTGAGGCAGTAGCGCAGCGAGACCTTCTCGGCACTCTCTTCTCGAATGGCAGCGTTGATTTCAGCCATCTCCAAAATCACCGCATCATCATCGATTTGCCGACGGCGCAAGAATGCTAGGTTACGCAGAGCCTCTTCAGTACGTCCAACCTTGGCCAGCCATCGCGGGGACTCGGTTGCGAAGACGAGACCAACGCCCATCAGACCAGATGGAACGAGTTGCAGACCGAAGGGGATGCGCCAAATCTCGGCGCCCGTCTTGTATTTCTGTGCCACACCATAATTGGTGAAGTAGGACACCATGACACCGGCAGCGAGGATGACCTGATGAGAGCAGTGGAGGTAAGAAGGCAATGATATAAGCTGTCAGCCCACCGAGCACCTCTAGTGAAACAAATGGAGCAGATTTAGACTTACCTGGAACATGCCTGTGATGCGACCTCGCACGTCCTTGGGGCAGCATTCGGAAACGTAACCTGATGCGATCGACGTGATACCGCCGATGCCGAAACCGGCAACGACACGGCCGACGTAGATTAGCGCAAGCTTGCCGCCAACACCAGGAATCACCTGAAGCACGCTGCCAAGAACGATGAAGAGATTGAAGCCAAACAGAGTCTTTTTACGGCCAAACTTATTGGAAAGAAGAGGCGCCGGAAGCGAGCCAAAGAAGGCACCAGCTTGGAGAATGGCTACGACGATCGAAGAGACTTGCTTCTTATCCTTGACATTGAACGCGGTGAGGAAGCCTTTCTGAGCGACGACACCACCGGCGACTCCGGTTTCTGAAGCACGTCAAAATGACGATTGAAGATGAAGAGGGATGCAAGACAGATGGCGGTCAGTGACTCAGTTCGGAGGAGTGAAGAACGCGGTTAGCTGCAGGAAGAAACTCACCCCATCCGAAAAGGAAGATGCCCAGATAGGCAACCACCGCAAGGTAGTAGACGTGCACGTTATCGAAGAACATGGCTGCGATTTGGGACGATGAAGAGGGGCGGGGAGACCAGCGGCTGACATCGCAAACAAGCTTTACTTTATACTTCTGCTGCTCTTCATACCATGTGCCTGATTGCAATATTGATCAAGGTGGGGTTCACTCATGGCGTGCCTCGCGAAAGGGTCCGCAACGTCCACATGGCCAGCCAGAAATGCGGGGTAAACGCGTGCGGGGTTGCTTCTTATCAGCGTGGGCAAGATACGGGATTGGCCTGAAAAGCTTAGACATACCAAACGCAGGAACAAGACTTCGAGTGGGGAGGAACATCAAAGACAAAGGTGGGGGAACACAGAGGTGGGGAACTTATAGCATGGGGGAACAGTGACATCTGCGTGTATCTGCGCGTCCTGAGGAGCGTGCAAAGACCAACGGCAAAGACAAAGACTCAAATGCGGGGGAGAAGCCCAATTGCCGAAACTGACATGACTGACAAGCACCGTCCGTCCACGTCAAGCAGATCAGCGAGCATGGCATATGACAGCGGAGCAGGAAAGAGAAGAGCGGGGGACGTTGCAGCAAAAGTGTCTGGCGCGCTCCATGAACAAAAAGCAGGAACGCTTCCGTTCACTAAAGCCTCGACGCCACACACGCCGAAGTCAGGTGGAAAATGGAGATCCGAACGGCAAACTCGCCAAGATTGCCGGTGCGCCCATCCTGACTGCTGTATTCGGTTCTTTCCGAGGAATCAAGAATCTCAGCCTCTTACTACACAGTCGTGCTGCGTGCATACGCTCGCCACATCCTCAGCACGCGAAACAGAGTCTGGCCTCGTGCATGCAGACAATCACAGTGATGATATCGGGGCGCCGGAGACGTTCTCATGCTCCACGAACTCCAGCTTTACGTCTGTCGGCTATATCTCGCACGCGTATCCGGGGTCGTCACCAACAGTGAAACGACTGCTTGTAAAAACTGTCTGAAAGTCGCGCGTAGCGTCGTAAAGCGCCCTTGTGTACACTGGAACGTACTGCAAGCCGTCCTATCCTCACACGATATGAGCGGCCCTGGCCGAGGCATATCAGCATCATAGGCATGCGCAACTCGCCCGGACATCAGCAGGAATGGAGTAGCATTAGACGATCAAGGTGCTCGTATCGAGTGGACAACACTGAAAAGTGTTGAGGAAGCATAAGCAGCACGACGTGGGGGAGCATGTCACCAGCAAGGTCAATCCGAGTGTTTTTCGGTCCCGATCCCGCGGAACGCAGAAAGACGTAAAGTCAAGGAGGTCAAATGAGTGAAGAGCAAGAGGCATCAGAAGATAGGAAAATCGGGTCAGCGGTCCGCTCGATTGGTGAAAGCACAAGACAGGATCGTCAGCGTTGAACACAAGCCCTCATACGTACCAAAAACTCGCAGAAAGCGTCTTGTTCGTCCTCAAGAGCGGCTTGACCTGCAGCTGGCCCTTGCCCTGCAGCTGTTGAGCCTGCATTAGGTGTTCTTCGGTACTTTGGCATCATGAATTGGAAGCTGATGAGACCAGCTTCGTCCATGCGCATTGATGTCTTGATGGAAGAGCGCAGCACGGCCATAGTGCGCGACAGCAAGGTGAAGTCGTACCATTGCTCGCTGCTGCCAGGTAGCGCTACGAACTTCTCAATGACTCCGGTTGGGTCGGAAGACGACAAGCTTGCAGGGAATTCCATCTCTGATGAGCCGGAATCCGAGATGGCTCTGAATCTGAGCATGCTGGCCGCTCTTCTGCTTTGATCCCCCCTTGTGCTTGTCGTTGAGTTTTCAGCACCGCCTTCGTCGTTGGCCGAGACCGAGTGTGGGCTTGTCATGAGTATTGATAGCTTTTTGCAAGTTGCATCGATCTCAGAAAACGCAGATTGCAGGAGTTCTGACCCGACAATGACTTGAGCCACCATATTACGCGGGTCAAAGATCATATCGGTCAAGAAGCTGGGTTCGTAGGTGGAAATCGAACAGCGTGTCAGCACGTTGACTTCCTGCTCCAGCTCTAGTACGAGCGGATGACCTTGACCCTGGTATGAGAGTCTCATTCGCGTCGCTTTTGCAGGTGCTTGATTACGATCAAAGCCGCGCTCGACCGATCCAGCACGATCGTTGCCATAAGGATCAGCACTGCCATCCCGGTTCCGGCCGTACCCTCGACCTGCAGAAGTGGCACCCGCTCCGCCCGCGTCTGAGCGTGAGTGTGACTGGCCGTGGCCGATAGTATGCGGTCTAGAAGGACCTACACCACCAAAGATGTTGAGGCAAGAGATCCAAGTCTGAAGATTGATCTCGAAGGAGACGCTGGCAGGCTCATCGTCGGTTGCCTGTGCTTCTCTGGTTTGATCGTCGTTAACCTCATCGTCGCGTGTGCGCCCACGATCCGCAGAGGCATCGTCATTTTCTCGATCAGGAGAAGCGGGAGAAGATGAAGATGCGTCCCTATCAGCTCGATTGTGTGTAGTTTTTGTGCGCTTCTTAGCGCGACCGCTGACGAGAGGCTGCTCGAAGCTATACGAGTCGAACATATGCGAGTAGAGGTATGCGTGAGCCTGGAGGGTGCGATTGAGTTCCGTGACGATCTCGAGACCCGAGCTTGAAGCGATGACTACGGCGTGCTGGGATTCCCGAGGTGCATAGCAGACATCAGAAAGGAGTGGACACGAAAGTCAGCGTACATCAGCACGACGCACGTTAAATGGAGTGCAGGCTACAAAGGATCTTGTCGACTTACTGTCTGAATGGCCACCGATTTGAGGAGGTTTGCAAGTCCGGTGACGTCGGAAAGGCTTGCGGACAGCGTCTATGGTATCACCATCGTTACGATGAGATATTCAGTCGATGCGGGCAAGAGAGGCAAGATGCTGTTCAGTATGTCTGAGGTTGAGATAGGAAGTTTTCGTGAGAAAGGACGTACCATGGCTGGCGCTGTCCGGGATGGAGCTTCGACCGGCATGATGACTATGGTCGCAAGATAGCTTCGTGAAGATATCTCCAGGATTGTGTTGAGGTTTGTAAAAAGAGACTGTGACTCCGTGATGGCGAGACAGCTGTCACATATAGATCACGAGTCCATAGGTGGAAGCAAGGAATTAGGTATTGTCGCAATGGGGATCGTTCGGGCCTGCTACAATGCCGACGCGTCCGTTGGCCTTGAGATCATGGGAGATCTGCCTAGCTGAGGCAATCAACTTTGCTTTGTACGGTCCGCAATCCTGTCTTTGACCTCAGCTATTGTAAAACGAGAGGGTGTGTCACAGAGTTGCGGTGGGGAGGGTATGGAAATGTCGAAGTCGTCGTCTGAAACCTCGAAGGAGCTTCTTGAAAAGGGTGGCTCATGCGACTCAGCCAAAAAAAGAAACAAGTTGGTCTTGGACCCTGAATCTGCACGACAAAACGCGTCCGATTTTTTGCATCTTTTTTGTGGTCACTTTTTCCAAAATATATTTTCCCTTTCGCGATTTTGTCTTCCTGATATGCGAAGCAACTTTGCAGTGGCAGCCTGTCGAATGTCTGCCCACATTTCCTCATTCTCAGTCGACGGTCGGAGCGTGTCCGCATCCATGTGTTGACCGTATTGCATCGGATTCAATTGATATGACCGAAAGGTGGTGGTCGTCCATTTCAACGTTGACCTAGCTTGGAGGCGTTCAATCTAGACCCTGCATGATGATGATGATGAAATTCGCCGCTTGATGCTCTTCTCTCCACTTTTTCGGGCAAATTTTCTGACTGAGCCGCGCTACCAAAGATTACGCTAAGCGAAGTCTTCTGCTAACAATAGCGAGAAGATCGAGCTTGGATGGTGTTCCTGCTCCTGCTGTCGTTGACAGCGTTGCTGCTGCTGACCAAGGTGCAATCAGAAGATTTGCTCGAAAGACTTGGACCCTGAGGGACAGTGTGTATGTCCAGAATCGATGCCTCCTCTTCCTTCTCTTCCATGGACTCTCCCACCTTCAAGATTCGGTCAAGCTTGTCTTCGCCCCACACTCCAGTTGTCAGGTAGCATTGCTGCCGGACAGACGTTCTTCCTTGATTCTGTAGCGTGAACGCAGCCCTGCTCGGACCCCGGACCCCGCGACACTGGAATTTGGAAGTGAAGGTCTGAGCCCGAGAAGAAGAAGATACAGAGAGGGGACCATCGCCGATCAGAGTGCTGGCCACCTTCCTCTTGGGAGCCGGAACTGTGGACGATACCGCCACCACCACCATCACGATCACAATTAATTCAGGCGAGCCGACCTGCATCTCATCGTCAAACGCTTTACCATAGCGTGCCATCATAGACCTCAGGGCCAAATTTCTCCCCTTTCCTCTGCACGCCCGAGGGCATCGCATCGCTCGAACACCTCGAGTAGACGGACCGCAGATTAGACGACCGTCGTGGCGGCAGAGGACGTCAACGATGATAAAATCCGCCTTCAATCAGGTCGGAGGCGGAGCGATCTCTTGGTTCAGCACATCTGCATCAGCCTGGACCGCCGTCGTGACTCTACTGCTTTTGCTTGTGCGGCCAACTCGGACACTGGTCATTGAAGTCGTCTGCCGAATATACGCTGCATTGGTTCATTGGCCTTTCGACTCCTCGTCCATCAATTTTCTCTTCACCGCAGAGGAGAGGCCACTTCCACACTCGGACTCGATCTGGTGCCGCATTCAGGCTCGCTCGACATTCAAATGGCGTGCTCAACGCAATGGACTCAAGCACGAAAAGCAGGTCAATTGGACTCAGGCCAACACACCAAGGAATGGCGACATGATCGAAGCTTGGGATCGCATTGCCGAATGGGACGACAAGTGCTTTCATCCACAAAAACTGGAACAGCTTCGAGTAGTGGGTGATCCACTGGCAGACAATGCTCTCGCCCACGTCGAACAGCAAGTTGCCGCTGATTCAACGCAGGCAAAGACTGATACATTGCGCAGGATCTACGATCAGGCTTCATCAGGACCAGGATCTAACGGCGATGAGAACGCATGTCATGATTTCTGGAAGGCCATCGATCGTAGACCTCCACCAGGAGCAGGAGCACTGGGCATGGACTGGTATCACACACGCTACGGCCAAGCTGCAGTAGACAAGTTGGAACGATGGCCTCGCTTCGCGTCAACAAGTGAACAAGAGCCTGCATTCGAGATCCCTACCTGGTCTCCACACCAGGACGGAGCAATCGATGCTCAGGATGAGCTCCAAGAGCTTGAAGCGGAAGCAGAAGTCATCCGACGCGGTCAGGATGTCTTTTATCGGTACGCTGGCCCCATCTTGACTGTCTTGCTCCACTTCAGCCTCGCTGGAGGGTTTGCATCACCAAGAATCACAGAGGTCCTCAAACAAACGGCCTATCTTGTTCCGTCAGCTGCTACAGGTCGAGGAAAGTCCGGATCGTTGTCGCCAAATAACGAACCAAAGCTGCCCACGATCGATGACATCAGGCAGGTTTTCAATGTCGACAAAGCAAGGGCTGATCGCACTTGGGATCGCCTGCTCGAGACGACCCAGTTTGTTCTGGACGTCGTCGAGCATGCTGATAGCTTGCGGCCTCCTAGCTCCAATGCATCGACTTCCCCATCTGTCGCAGGCGAGAAATCCGCAGTGGCACCTCCAGAGATGGGAGGTGATGGGTGGCAGTCGGCGGTGCGTGTTCGACTGCTCCACACCAATGTAAGACGGCGTGTTCTACAGCTAGCCGAAAAGCGACGCAACGATACATCGGGCTTCGCTACAAACGCCTACAGCGTCGAGAAGAATGGCGTGCCAATCAATCAAGAAGATATGCTGGCCACTTTGTGCGCCTTCTCTGTCGCTCCTCTCGCCATGTTGCAACGGATAGGTATCTCACCTACTGCACAAGAGCGTGAAGATCTGATCGCGCTCTGGCGGCATGTTGGCTTCTACATGGGCATCGAGCCTGCTATCTTGCGAACCGCATTTTGTGATTCTGGAACAGCAGATCGTACGTTGTGGAGCACGATCCTCCATCTCTTCAGCAATGTCGAGATCATAGGTGCTCAGCACGGTCCTGAAGGAGCTACTGCCGGACCAAGAATGCAAGGTCCCACAATTCCGGTACTGATCGCCTGCGCAGATCGACCGCCTTTTCACACGCCGCTGTCGGCCCACGTCGCTATAGCTCGTCGTCTTTTGGGCAAGTCGTTGGCCGACTCGCTTGCCTTACCAGAGTCATCAGCCACTAGAGAGGTGCTGACAGACATCGCATTCCTCGGTATGCGCACTCCGATCCTCTTCGGTGCGATCTATCCACGTGCATCGTGGGAGAAGAGGAGACTCACACTGGCAAGACCATTGCTGCGTCGGCTGATTGTCTTTACCTTCAACAATAAACGGACCAAGTTCGAAATGCCTTCCTCGCACACAACTGCAGCTCCAGAAGGCAAGGAGAAGGATGGCGAGAGGATCAATGTCGAGACCAGATCCACTTCGCATCAGGAAGTGCCCGAGAATAAGGAGCACAATATGGAACTTGTTCGTCAGTGGAATTGGCTCATGCGCGAAATGATCGCTGTCATGGTGCTGACCGCTACACTTTTTTCAACCCTCGCCTATCTTGCTGTTGCTTTCTTGCCCTTTGATCTTAGATATGTACGATAGAGAAGAATCCGATCATTCATAGATGGATACGAGGCAGAAGAGCGACGTTTGCGACGGCGTACGCACTGGCTGAGAATTCTGATAAGAAGGCTCGACTTTGCACGTTCATATATACAACAAGAAGAGGCCCAAGTATAATTGGCCGGTTGGCCCAATGGTAAGGCGTCTGACTACGAAATGGCGAATGAGCAGCTATGTTCATCAGTCGGTAATCAGGAGATTCTGGGTTCGAGCCCCAGGCTGGTCATTTTTTTTCCTCGCAGTAGTTACTTCAGATTCCAAGAAAACTATCTCTTTCGCTGAGTCGGCTGCAAGAGCTGCTGACCTTCGCTCATCATCGAGTTTACGCACTGTCTCCTATTGTTTCTGTTGGATGCTTACTTGCTGTAAGAGTGACCTCGGCGTTGAAGTCTCTCGCAACGCACACAAAAACCGAAAAGGACCGCATGGTCATGGCGGCTGCAATTGAAGTATTGGACTGGGAAGATTGTGCCAAGGTACGTCGCGGACTCCGAGAGTGATAATAACCGGTGACGTCGGGCAGTGTGGCTTCCGAGTTGACCGCCGGGACTGCTGGATCGAGTGGCTTAGTCTTTAGAAATTCCCCAGGAGCAGACGAGACCCAACAGCACTTCCGACGGAAAGATGAATGTAAAGGCCCGTGGGCTTCCAGAAGGCCCGCCCAGATCAAGTGGTCCCAGCTTGTCGGTAATCCTCTACATCGCACGTACACGGGTTGTCTTGCGCCATCTTCAGACTGCGTGTCGGCACGGGAGCCACGCTTGTTGCAAGCGAGCATGGATGAGAAAACAAAGGAGACATAAAGTTCTCGATCGGCGCGGGCTGAAATGTCGTTTACAGGAACGCTCAAATAAGCTCGGCGGATTGCAAACGAGAAGCAAGTCCAGTCAAGCCAGAATTCTGATTTAAGGATTTGAGTCCAAGAGCAACGTCAGACACACACTTTCTACCTTCTTCCAGCTCAGTGGAAAGCATAATGAGCAGTGACAACGAACAGTGTGAGCATGACGTTCTGGCACCAAACTTGGTCTTTCTCGGCTCTAACAAACAAGGGAAATTCAGTCCAGAGTGTCAGGCGGTCGATAGCGTCACAAAGTTGGCGCTGCCCATCGGCTGATTTCATGCCAACTTTTTTCTCTCCTCCTTCTTTCTCCTGTGTTCCGTTGCTCTGGAACCCGAGGCAATTGGGCGTTCTCTTTGTTTACTCGCATCACTTAACTTTGTTTTGTTTTCGCTCTCTTGTATGTTCCTTCTTTGCTTGCAAACTTCCTCGCAGACGTGCTCGCATCCGCGCTTGCACTTTGTCATGTTCCATTACCTGTCAGTCTGCTCGCTTCCTCGCTTGCACTTTGTCGTGTTTCAGTATCTGTCTTTGGCTGATACAGTAATGTGAAGTAGCCCGCAGCGTGCGCTTTCACAAAGTCAGAACCTGACAACGCTCAGGTCCGTTGCTGCAGCATGAGTTGGTCCTCTTGACCAACCGCAGGACCGCGCTGGTCTAGAGCTTGTCCCTGCTCATGTACTTCACAGTTGCAATTCATAAGACGAAGCGCGTGAACTCGCCATTGTCCGAGGTCTGGTCGGTATTCGGGTTTGAACGACAAGCAAAGCTGGGTCGACAGCCAAATCTGGCAGACGAGAACAATGGCACTGCGCAAACCGAATAAGCGTCCGCATCATTATCTCGTCTCGAGTTGCGCGACCACCATTCCATTTGTCAATGCAACGCAACGTGCTCTCAAGCGAGCAAAGAACGCTTCATCGGAATGCTCCATCTGTTGTGTAGCTGTAGCTGCAGCTTGATATGTCTCACCATGCCCATTTCGAGCCGTGAAAGAGAAACCTTCTCGAGAACAAGGCCTCTTGTTTCTTCTCCTCGCACGGCCTCGCCCGGAAATGAACGCATGAATTTGGTGTTTTTGGGTTTAAGAGCGACGTCGGTCCTTGAACTTTTGCATCGAGCAACCTTTTGGGTTCTACAGGGCGGCAAGAGCAGCAGCAGCAGCAGCAGCAGCAGCGACAAAGCCGAGCTCTAAGCTCGTCAAAGCTCACACTGTGCTCCCGCTGAACCGCGAAGGTCTAGCTCTCTTTTTCTCTCATCTCTTGCTTCCAAAAGCGCCCAATTGTACCTGTCGCTTGCCTCCTTCCCAAATATTCGGTTCCTCCGCAATCACAACTTGCATAAAGCTGCCGCTGCATCTTGCTGCAACGTCGCTGTTCTGCTGATCTGCTGTATTCCGCAGCCTTGACTCACGTCTGTTTATCGTGCTCTGCAATCTTTCATCTCAGTCACAGTAAGCCGACGAATTCACGCTTAAAGCCAAAACTGGAGGCGCTGGCGAAGCCATAGAACCAAGGCACGGCCGCCCGTGATCTGTCAACCCACTCGCTTCTGGCTAGTTTGTCTCGCTTAATGAGAGCTTGATCTGCGTGGCCATTTTTCTGTTTTGCTGCACTCGACAAATCACAGAGTGGTTTTTGCTTGACGCATGCACAAGCGTAATTTGGGCTTCTTGCTTCCGACCGCCAGTTTGTTCCAGTCCTTTGGAAAAATCAAGAGTCGGCAAGTGGGCCGCACCCAAATTCGGTACGATCTGCTTGTGCTGCAACTACTGCTCAGGCTTTTGCTCAGGCTTTTGCTTTTGCTCTTTTGCTTTCGCTTGTGCTGCTCCTGCTGCTGCTGTTGTCCCCGGCTTCGTTGCATGACTGCATCGGGATCGACCAAGCTTCGATTCTTCTGACCGCAGTCCGCCTTTGCTTGCTACTTTGCTTGTTCGCTTTCCTATTGCGGTCTCATCGCCGTTGTGACACAACGCTTTTGATTTGCATCTGCAACTGCAATTGCAAATGCAAGTGTAACTGTAACTGCACGCTGCAGCTATACTACTCAGACCAGCACCTCATGATCCGACCAAGACATTGCCATCACGCTTTGCGTCGGTGTCAAAAGCCAAAGTCTGCACGGTAGACGCTGTTGCCCCTCGTAGCCTCTCGCGCCCACCCAACCCCGCTCAACATCCGATCGCCAGGATTGACTCACTCTTTCTGGCCCTTTCTTTCCCTACGTCGCTCCTGTACCGTTCTCCGCTGGCTTACATTGGTCACTGCTCCACGGTCTCGGTACCTGCATGAGCGCATGAATCGGACCTACTAGTATCTGCTTGCAGCACTGCATACTATTAGGCGTGCTTAGTACAGACAATAGGTCTCGCTTCACCGTTCATCTTCGGTTCTTCCGGAACACTAACCTTGCTGCGGTGGACCTGCCGACCGGTCTTGTCGACAACTCTGCAATCCAACCCGGTCTCATCGACTCTACACTTGGCCAGCACTCGCTGTCCTCGTGTCCCGGATTTCGGGGATCCTGCGCGCTGTCACCTCACCTTCTGATCTCTGCTGCCCGGTGCATCGCAGCTTGCTCGAACACACATCAGGCACTGCGAGAGCACCGCTATCTGCCGTCTGATTCTCGTTATCAGGCTGAGGCGGTCGGTTCTGCAAACAAGACTTCTGGGCGGTACGTGTCATTTATTCTCAATTGCATCCAGTTGCCTCGACCCGACGCACTGGAACAAGCATTCCGCTCGCACATGTATCCAAAGGGCTTTCCTCGCAACTCAAACGCACAACAGAGCTGACTCGAGTCAACCTGGCCGGGACGTCCAACAGTCACGTTTATCCCTTCTTCCATAGACTTGACTCTCATTGAACAGAATTGCTGCTGGATCAGCGAGTCTTGCTTGGTCACTCCTGATATCTGACGCCCTCTTTGCGCCGGTCCCCTTCACTACTTTACACCGAACTCGAGCATGGTCACCAACTGAATCGACCCTCATCGGAATTACCGACAGCTCACCATCGCCTGCCTTGCTCCCACTCGACCATTCCTCCTCAATTGCGGGATCGAAGCACTCACTCTTTCGGAAGAGACCGAGCAATAAGTTCCTAGTCACCGTCTCAGCTCCCATTCAGCCAACCCATACCCATCTCCTTTCAGATGAACGCCGCTCTGCCAATAGAGATCGTGGATCTCATTCTTCACCTATCACTGCAACACGACGGGTCGGTCGAGGACAACGCCGCCTATCAGCAAACTCCTGTACAGTCAGATTCGATCCTATCAATAGCAGGACCCTCACGCCATCAGAGACAGCCGATTCATTCTGATCAAGCCGCCGTGGTCAGCCGGCTGTCCAAACATCACTGCGCGCGATTTCAGTCGGAACTGTACCGACATGTCACCCTGGATAGTGACGCAGCGATTGCTCTGTTCTGTCGCACTGTGACAGCCCGTTCAGATCTCGGCGGCCATGTCCGATCTCTAGCTATCTATGTCGACTTAGCGAATCAGCCAAATCAGCGTACATCGGACATTCCTACATCATCCGCACAGACACAGACGACCTCGAATCAAGCCACGCTGGTCGAGTCGCCGGCAGACCGAGTCCTGTTGGCATGTCCGAACGCCACCCATTTGCTTCTGTCTTGTGACCTGTTCACCAATTTGTCAGCCGGACTGTATCACCTTCATCAACCAAAAGAGGTCACATTGGTCAATGTCACACGTTCAGCTGACCTGAGCGGTATTGTCACACGCCATCGCGACCTCACCGCCGCCGAATTGCAGAGGGATCCGAGAATGCAGGCCATTCTTGGCTCCTCCTCCTCCTCCTCCTCCACCACCACCTCGTCCCGGCCAGACCAAGCGCCTTTAAGCAGCAGCCCACTTCCATCAGACCGCCCCGTCTCGACATCGGAGCGTCGTCCCAAGCGGTCACTCTCTCATCTTCATCTCGTCAACTTCGATGGCCGCTTGCTACATCATCTGGCCCCCGTGTCATCGCTGAGACATGTCGTTCTCACCAACCCGTCGCTACCCGAAACCAGACCTGGCGTACCTGGTCTCTCGATACTTCCTCGATCGCATTTGATGCTTCTTCTCGGATCAGGTAACATCGCAAGAATCGTATTACGCGCTGATCTCCCATCGTGTATTCGTCTCATAGAGGAAATGCTACCCATCGAGGATCGCAAGCTTGTCTTCCGCCCTATCCGCAAAATCATCGACCCACTTTTCTCTGATCCAGGCACGCGCCCAAGGACAACTGTCAACCTCAACCGTCAACTTTCTGCTCTGCGCGACTTTGTGGCGACGAGCACATTCGATCTGGTGGCAGAACTATACGACCGCGTTCGATTGCATCTTCGACGAGTGGTTTCGTCGGCATCTTCGTCTTCATCTGTGGATCCGGATACGAGTCGGGAATCTTCCGGTCGCACCAGTCACGGTCGATCTCACGGTGGAAGTTCAGAGGGATCGACGGGTCAAAGCAACTCGATCGACTCGTCTGGCGAAGACCACGGCTCTGCTGATGACTTTGGCGACGATGACGATGATATTGATGGATCTGATCAAGAAGAGGAACTGTTAGCGCCACAGGCATCAGCAGCAGCAGCGCCCACAAGAAGCGCCAACATCAATGCACCCCCACTCAACATCCCCATCGAAGAACTTCTTCGTGCCGAACGCTTCACACCTGCAGGCTTTCCTCCGCAAGCAAGCAACAGCACCAACACAAGCTCGGGTAGCGGCAGTGGCAATGGTAGCGGTAGCGGTAGCGGATCCGCCGGCTTCGCATCCTCCTCCTCCTCCAGCGACCCTTCTCGACCTCGTCGCAACCGTAACCGTCTTCATCGTGGCCCCTTTGTACTTCGTAAAACGGACCTTCGCGGTGCTACACAGGCCAACCTTGACATCTGTGACCAACTCTACGAAGCGCTGGCGGCAGATGCGGGGATCGAGCGAGAGATGAACTTTTGGTGAAATCACAAATCCGCAGCCCGTCATTCCGTCTTTCTACATTGTTGTTTCTTCTCATAGACGTTACCGTCTTAATCAAGTGGTATCTTCCTCAGATCCTCACAATTGAATGAAGGACTATGGTGTGCGCTGTCTGCAGCCTGCGTATTGATATTGTTTATATTTCAACATCTAACCCCAACCCCAATCCTAACTACAACACCAACCATAGATAGTCTCCTTTAGTGTCTCAAACTCTGATTTATGCTGGTGTTCTGTCAAGTGGTGTTCACCATGAGCTTTCTCATCCAACCTTGTGACAGAGAGCGAACAGCTTAAATGACGAAGCATTTGTGCTCGACTCTAGCATGCGCTGACGTGCGGCTGATCTCAAATGGCAAAGGCACACTCTGCAACACGGACGCAATAGCCTTCATGTCAAACGTAGATTCTTGCCTTTCCATTTTGACCAACCTCTTAGTCACATTAACACCACAATTTCTTGCTACCTTTTACGTGAGGTACGACTCCAAACTTTCACCCAACGCCCCCTCAATTTCGCCCCTAAACTCGTTGGCATGCTGGACAATCCCCTCGTCGTCATCCTCCAACAATTCGGACAACTGGGCGATCGTCTCGGGTACCAGCGCCAGCAATTGATCCTTTTGAGCCGCCCACATTGCAGTCAACAACTGCGTAGCTGTCGATCTTACTACAAGGCTGTTGGTGGTTCGAGTGGCAGAGGCTTTAGCGAGCAATTTGGAGTTGAAGAGTTTAAGCGTGGATTCGTCGTTGACGTTTTTCAAGAGTCCGACGATGACAGGGGAGAGAACAGCGACAAATTCGCTAGTATCAACGAATTTAGAGCGGCTGTTGAGGAGGGACATCTGCTCCAAGAGAGGCGTGATCACCTTTGCAACGCGGGTAGGGTTCCAAAAAATACCCTCGTCATTCTTGGCCGAGAGGTGGACGGATCGAATCACTTGGCTCCACAACTCCTTCTGAAGTGCTTGGGAGCTCACAGCAGATCGCCCAGCCTTACTCCACGTGTTGAGCAATTCAATGACTTGATCGAGCAAAACGGCGTAATAGGACGAAACCAAGCTGCGAAGCGTCTCTGAGAGAGCGTTGAACGTCTTGAAGAGCACAATTTGACGTGCTGCGATTCCATCCGCTTCCTCCTCCTCGTCATCGTCATCGTCGACAAGGTCCAAGACAGCCCAATCGAACATACGCATGAAGAGAGGTCGGAACGACGCCTCGTTCAGCTTCAACACCATACGCATGAACGCGGATCCCACAAGGCTCGACTCGATCCGTCCAATCGAGGCTGACGAGAGTTGCTCCTCATCATCCTTCCGGAGACTGGAACGACGAAGGTCAAGCGCCTTGAGCAAGAAACGGTAAACAAGCTTGTAGGTCGCGCTAATGGCTTCCCTATCGCTCTGTCGGAGTGCCCTACCAAGGAATTCAGAAATGCCAACCAGGCGCTCGGCCTTTGCATCACCCTCGGTAGAGGAAGCTACTTCTTCATCCCACACCTTGAACGTCGCCTCAAACACCTGCTTCGCAGGGGTCTTACGAATCAGCGTCGCAAGGAGCAAATTGAGCGAACGCTCACTAGCAGTAGAAGATCCGCTTGCACTAGACATGGCCTTCTTCAACTCGGGCGAGATCGACATTCGTACAACCAAAGGTACGTAGGAAGTCATGAAAGTCGACACGGAACCAAACAGTCCCGTGATGGTATCCAACGCTCCAGTGCGCAGCGAAGAGATGTTCGACTTGGCAGCAGCTGCCTTCTCGTCCATCTCTTCATCGTCTGCCGTGATGCTGGATCGAGAAGGCTGAGCGATGACGGAAAGACAGAAAGGCACCAAAGCCGAAATATGCGGGATGAGACGAGGTCCGAGTTTGGTCGAGAGTCGACGAGAGATCGAGAAGACGCTGATGCGTGCAGCTGACGGAATGGCACGGTTGCCACCTTCCGCTTGGGCACCGGCCTTGCCGAGCTTGACCAACGTGGGAAGGGCAGAAGCCAACGATCCGTGCTCAGCAGGTTGAGCCGACGAAGAGAGCGTCTTGAGCGCATCCAATGCGGCTTGGCGCAGGGCTTCGGCATCACCTCCTTGCGTAACAGTGAGAGAGGCTTGAAGGACCTCGACGGCTGCCTTGACGATGGTGGGCGTGAAGGTGGCGACAGTTGCGCGGTCAGCCGAGGTGGGAGCCATGGCAGCAACGCGACTTGCGAAGAGCGAAAATCCGCTCGTCTTGCGTGGTACATCGTCGCCTTCAACCAGACTTGATACGACAGCCAAGACATTGGCAACAGGTGCGAAAGGCATAGCGCTGTCAAGGACCTCGAGAGCAAGAGCAGCGATAGCAGGGTGGCTCGAGCGAGTTCTTGCCACAGTCTCCAGTGCGAGCTGGATGAATGTCTCCAGCTCCGGACCGGCTTGGCTAGCGGGAAGATCCCCGATCTGTTCAGCGAACGCCTTGGACTTGAGCACGTGGCGGATGAACATGATGAGCGCCTGAATCTGTCGCAAGGGCTCAGACTCGTGATCAACGTGCTCCTTGTCAAGACGACCAGCACGGTCGAGGAAGACGTTTTCGCTGAGTGAGTCCGTCTCATCGCGATGAACCCAGATTCGCAATACCTCCTCCCATACCTGCTGAAGAACGTGCACCTGAACCAAAGCATCATGCGGCGACACAACCGCGATAGGCAACTGCAGCGTCTGCTCGGCATCCGATTTCGGCTGCTTAACAATCTTGTGCGCCGAGCGGTCGACCAACAACATGGCCACAGCAGCGGCAAAGTCTTCCGCACCCAGAATGTCGACGAGCAAACGGAAGAACATCTGCCTGCGGTGTCGTGGCACATGAGCGGCAGCATCGGTAAAGATGCGCACAAAGGCCCTAGCCTCACACAGCAAGGCAAACTTGCTCTCCTTGGCAAGTTCGCTTGCCTTGAGCGAACTGACCAGCGCCGGAACAATGCTCTGCAGCACCTTTTCGACCACGGAGAAGCTGAAGGCATCGTCTCGCTGCAACACGGTGGAGCCGACGAAAGTGAAGATGGGCATCACGTTATGAAGCACGGCTTCGGGGGCGATATTGGCGATCCTGGAAAGGAGAAGCAAAGCGTGCTGGAAGGTTTGCGGGTTGTTGGACGACTTGATGGCGCTGACAATGGTGTCGGCACGAAGAGCTTGTGCCACATCGATGGGTACAGCCTGCCCTGGCTTGGGCAACCCTTCGAGCAGCTTTTCGATGCACGACATGGCGAGCTGGAGCATCTGCTCGGCATTGCTAGCAAGCAAGCCAGAGTGAAGGTCCACAGCGAGACGAAGCACCTCAAACAACTCGTACAGCAGCACACCAGAGCAAACGAGCTTGCTGCCAACCGCCGACTCGAGCACGGCCACGAGAATGGCACAAGCGCGCTTCATGGACTCGTCGGAACCAATTGAGGTGCGGGCACGCTTAGCCTCGGGACCGCTGAGCGCTTTGGATGTGATGGTCTCGCGGAGCTCGGCAAAGACGGCGATGAGAATGGCAGAATCCACCTCGAGCTCGCGCAAAGCAGAAGCAACTTCGGGCGACGCAGGCAGAGCTGGGTCAGCGACGATGCTGGCCAAGTGCAGGTAGCTCTCCTGTCGCATAGCTGGCGAAAGCGTAGCAAAAAGACCGGCTTTGTCGAGAGCGCGCACTGCCGCTTTCTGGACGAGTCGCTTGCCATCCTTGCCGGCCACGGCCTCGAGGTAGAGCGACCAGGCGCCAGTGGCGAAATCCTCGACGACAGCACGGCAGCTCTGATCATACGACACGAACAAGAGCTCAAGGTAGAGTTCGCGATCGTCGGCAGTGCGCAAAGCTTTGGTGACAGCGGTTGCGTTACCCTCGACGACATTGCGGATGAGCGGAAGCAACATCTGGAGCTTAGAAGCATCGCTGACGGGTGCAAGCATCTGCAAAAGAACAAGTCGGGTGGCGAGCGAGTCGGAAGAAAGGATGTGCGAGAGGATGAAGCAGACAACGGCATGCTTGTGTCCAATCTCCTTGCGTCCGTCTTGACGACCGACCTGAAGCAGCTCGCTATGCAGCTGAGGCAAGACAGCAGCGTCGTTGCGGAAGCTCGACTTGCGCTCCAACAGCTGCTCGAGGTAGTAGACGAGCGAGGCAAGATCGACGTACTGCAACTCGCTGGAAGAGGCAGCGCCGTAGAACGACTCGAAGCCAAAGATGTCGACCTCCTTGCCCTTCTTCTTTGAGGCTTTCGACACGTCTGCAGCTTGCTTGGAGATACTGAGGACTCGTTCGAGGCAAGAGATGGCACCAAGTCGGAGAGCGGCCTCTGCATCGGACAAAGCGACGAGCAGAAGTGGAACGACCACCTGGAAGTCTTTTGGCTCAAGATGAGCGCTGGCCTGTGCTTGGGCGTGCAGGTAGGCATCGGCGTGACGAAGAGCGGCGAGGCGAACAGCAGCACTGTAGGAGGCGGTAGCGCTGGTCCAGATCGAGGCCAGGAACGGCAAGCTAGCATCTCCAATCTTGACAAGCAAGATCTGCAAAAGCAATTTTGGCAAGGCGCTAGGCAAAGGCGAGGTGTTGACGAGGGAGTACAGAGCCCCGAGAAGCACCTTGGCATGGGCAACTTCTGCCGAGACTTGCGACGTCAAGAAGGTGTCGAAAGCGGGAACAGCAGCGTTTCGGACAAGCTGGATAAGAAGGTAGTTTACGAGGAGCTGTGCGCTCTGCTCAGTACCAGCTTCCTTGTGAAGCGTAGCAAGCTGTTGAGTGTGCGGTGAAGCCTTGATCGTCTCTTGCAGACTGGAAGACGAAAGCAACTTGGCCTGTTCGGCAGTCAAGCCGCTAGCAATGCTGAGGGAAGGCAAGACGACACTCTGCAGGACCGTGTCAGCGAGCGAGACAAAGTCGTCGCCGTCCAACTTGCCAGCAAGGTGAAGCAAAGAGAGCAAAGATAGGTCCCGAGACAAGGCAGCACCGGTCGAGGTTGCCTCACGAGCGTCGGGTCGTGCTGTCGAACGGAGAAATGCGATCCATGGCTTGCGGTCGGAGTCGGAGAGAGACACGATGTAGGAGGCAGTGGCTCGGGCAATGGCGTCGTTAACTTGCGCTGGCGCATCTGTGGCGTTAACAGACGAAGCCACGTTCTTGAGCAGACCGCTGACGTTCTTGCTGTGCGATACCGCATCGAGAGTCGACTTGGCAACAGCTGCACTCGACGTGCTCTGCAGCAGATTGGGCCACACACCTCGTCGAGCTATCTCATCCTGGGCAGTCGTGTGCTTCTTGAGGTAAGGGTTGAGCAAGAACGACAAGTGCTGGCTGAATCGCTCAACCGGGATCTTGTCCTCGTCAAGAGCATCTACAACGATGGTGAGCAGCGTGCTGGCGTCGAATGCATCAAGCAACGCAGCTGACTGCGAGTAGAGCACCTGCAAGACATCGACGGAAGAGTCCTGAATACGCGCATGAAGAGCCTCACGCACCATGGTGTCTTGTGCCGAAACACGACCCTCCTTGATATCCTTGTGGAGCTGCTTGAGAGCCAAAGCGCGCTGCGATGCTTCGGCAGAGTGAATCGAGAGCCAAAGGATGTTGGCTTCGCCTTCACCATCGATCCGTCCGCGAGAAGCCTGGTCAAGCGAGGTGCCCGACTCGAGCGCAAGGACGGCTTGAACTGTCTGCCAGATGGAAGCGATCTGTGCCTCGGACTGATCCTTGCGCGTGCAGTTGCGCAAAGCAGTATCGAAGACGTGTGGCTTGCGGCTGCGCACAGCGTGAAGGACGCGAAGACGGTCCTTATGTGCTTGCTCGAGTCTGTCGCTGGTGAAGTGAGCCTCGAAGGCGGTCTCTGGGGCTTGGGAAGATCCAACAAGGGCGCCAAGACGAAGGCGCAGCAAAAGATCTTACCGCTGTCTCTTCATCCCATGTCCAGAATAAATCAGTGCTATTATTTTTTAAAATATTGTTTGATAAATCA
>JAXQGJ010000186.1:0-25638 GCA_037039655.1 Pseudozyma sp. M118-08B | reverse complement strand
TTAGAACTTTTTATTGATATTAACAATGTTGACAAACAAAGTATTGCTGAAGCTAAAGATATACCTTTTACATCCTTGACGTACGAGAATGCGTCCAGGGCGCAGTTGAAGTTTATCAAAGAGTATCCGGAGCAAGGTGCGGCGCTGGGTCAGATGGCTGGTATGATGTAGACTGCGTCCTCTCTCTCGCTACGACTTTTTGCTTCGATTCCGCTCATATCACCATTCCAGACTTGGACTGCTACACACACACGCACATACGCACACATTTGTACTCATCTGAACATAGGTTCACGTCAAAACGAAAACAAACAGTTTTTTCTTTTCCACCTCGTCGGTTGTTTCGTCCGTAGCAGCGTGGCTTTGAGTATTCGACATTGACCGCCGGCGGTGTGAAGCTTGGCGGACGATGTTGAACGACAGCGAAGCTAAGTCGAGGATTGTTTGTGTGAAAAAGTGAGGGTTTTCGCTGCTGCATGAGGGAGGTGAGCGGGGGGGATGTATCGTCGTAGAGATGATGGATGGCCGAAGTTGAAGTTATCTGATGCGGGAAATCTTCTGCTGCTTCTTTTCGGTCCAATCTGACCCTTCGGATCCAGGCCCAAAATGTCCCATGGTGGTGCTAGGAAGACGTCACGACACCATCCGCGTCTACACAAATTCGGAGGTGCTACGATACGTCAACGAGACCTGGATGAACAAAAAGTTGTGTTTTCTTTTTTGGTTGCCATGCGATGCTGCCACCTTTTGGCGGGAGGTTTTAAGCGTTTGTAGTAAGTGCGCGATGACGTTGGTTAGCGCCACGATATGTTTTCGCTGCTTTTTTTTTATGTGGACCCTGAGGCAGGTGTGGCTTGACACAGCCGCAAAAGAAAAAAGCTGTCAAACTTAAGCTCCCAAAATCCCCAGCCTCCCCAAGATGGACGATTGTAGTAGATGCATCAATGCCGACGTTTACTCCGCTGTGACGACACTTAGCGGTTAACGCCTTCGGTTACGGTACTCGTCTCTTAGTTGAAGGGAGATTGGGAGTCCGACGAACCAGCGAGCGCACAAAAGAAAAAGCGTACCATACCACCCAAGGGTTCACACACAAACCTTTTATGCCAAAAGGGTGATATGGCAAAAAGTGAGTCAGCCACGCGCTCACTCCAAAACTCTACTTTGACCCTATCAGCTGCCGAACCCCACAAAGAGAAAAAAGGCGAGTGAGAGAGAGCCCCTATGATGACCCTCTTTGGTTTTTTTTTCCCCCTTTTGGCGAGGCTGGCTTTGAGGTGTGTGTGTGTGTGCTCGTGTTTGTTCATGCGCTACGCCTGCGCCCGAGTTGGTTGGCGAGAGTGAGAGGACGTCATACCCGAATATCGGATTCTTAAAGCTTCAAAAACCCTTGGTTGCACTGACGGCACGATGAGGTAGGACGTTGCCTTACTTTTATGTCGTTTTTACCGAGAAGAGCCCACTATCGATACCGTGTGTGATGTAGATGTGCTTCAAACGCCAAAAGGCTGGTTCAGGTACGTCTTGAGTAGTGAGACATCCCTTTTCCTGCAAACGCTGGTGCAAGGAAGAGGTGCTCTCACCAAGCTGTACTGTACTGTGCTGTGGGACATAGGTGGGTGCGCAAAGATACTTAAACTCCTCCTCCTACCATTCAAAGAGACTCGTGTTCAAATCCATCCACATACATATATACCCTCTTGTCACAGATAGAGACATACACCTTACGAACACCTATCGCAACCCTTTTTCCCAAGCAAACAAACCCAACAGCATCGCGCTATACTTGATCAATATGGGAGGTAAGTGTCTTCTTCCAGCTCCTCTTCTACCCGTTCTCGGCCCAACCTCTCTCCATCTCAGACAGCAGAAGCGAAGTAAAGACGACCAGAAGACTAAACTCTTTCTGGATGTGCATTCCCGCTTCGTTGCGTCTCTCAACAACAAAACAACACAGCCGTCGCATCTTGTCTAAGCTCCGTCGTCTCGGCTATCGCCAACCTCTTCCATACCATCTTCTCGGCTATTGGAAGCATCTTGCACACCATGTAAGTTCCCCTCTCCCCCCACAACTCTGCACTTTTAAGTCATCAAACTCATAACAAAGTACTGACACCACTTCCCGCATTTTACTGCGAATATCGCTTCGCTCGCGTGGCACGCCCTACAGCGTCTCGGCCATCTCCTCCTGCCTGATCGCAACCTTCAATTGCATCGCTGACGTCCTCTGCTGTCGATGCGGAGGAGGTGGTAGACGGTCAAAAGTCTAATCCCTCTACCTCTCATCTTCCACACACGCATGAAGAACAAGAGGCAACCGCTCGCCAATGTTACATGACATACAAGACTAAAAAGCCCCCCACGAGGTCACAGCTTGCCCCCCTTCATTTTCTTGATACCTCAGTCTCGTTTGCAATACGATACCCGTTTTCCTGACAGTGTCTCTTTGCGCATCGTGTGGCTGTACTGTGGCGAGTCGTGATGACGAGGCGTAGTATCTTGGAAGGCCGAGAGCATGAGCCAGATCTTCATCGCCGCACTGGAAGCTAGATCGGAAAGAAGAATCACATGAGAATCGCAAGTCGATTGAAATTGGCCAGAACAAATACATTGATGGGAAAGAGGAGGAGAAGAAAGTACATCGTCGTTGGCGCAAGCTTGTGTCAAGAGCGTCAGACGCTGAAATTGAGAATGCGTAAAGGTTGATCGGCGGGAGAGATGACGGGCTTGACGAGGTCCGCAACTTCTTCGAGGTAAGTCGCGATTATGATTGGGATGCCCGCAAGATGCCGCACGTTCTACTGTAGTAATGGAGGATGATGATGATGGATGCAAAGTAGGTACGGAGGGATCGTTCCGCATCGCTTCAAGCCGAACCCGCAAAGCATTGATTGGTACGTGGCGAATTCGTGACATGCAGGGACTTGCGGAGAATGCAGCTCGCTGCGAATGGAAGAGAAAGGAAATGCCGAAAGACGAGGGTATACGAGGCTGGAGCATGACGACGGTAGAGTAGCGAGGATCTGAATGAGATCCGCAATTAGCAACCGCCGAGCTGCTCAATCATGGCGTCGATCTCGTCCTGGTCCTCCATGCCCAGCTGTTGTGAGATGAAGTGTCGGTGGTACGAAAATACGTGAAGATGCGGAAGAGATGGCGAGCGGTGTCAGTGATGGGTTCTGATGCGGGAAGCGTGCAACTGACAACTGCGGACTGCTACGATGCTGGCTGAGCAGCATGAACGAGCTACTGCACAATGCGGAAGCATGCGGACAGGGATACTTACGGTCTCTGCGGTGTCATTGTCACCGATACGCTGACCATCAAAGATGAAGCGGACGCTGTTTTCGGGCTTGCCCATCCTCTCAGCGTAAGCCTTTTTCAGCTTGGAGAGCTTGGTGGTACGCTTGACCTTGAAGAAGACCTCGTTTCCATCGGCGTCCTTGACCTTGATGTTGAGCTGCTCACCGCCCTCGGGCTTAGGTTGAGGAACCTCGGCGTCTGACATGTTTGATGGGAAGGGATTTGTTTGTTGAGGAGTGGTGGTATGAGGAGAGAGAGATGTGTTGTAGCGCAAGAATGCGGATAGGAGAAGGTAGTTGGAAGGAAGGAAGCTGAGTTGTCGCAGATCCGCGATTAAGCTTGCGTTGTGTGTGTCTGTGTGACTTGACGAGAAGTGGCGGCTGCTTCCAAGCCTCGAGCGAAATCGAGTGGATCGGGGCTTGAGCGAGCGCGTTGATTTGAGCTGTTCGTGACGAGCTGTTGACACAAAGCGTTGTGCTGCCTGTAAATCTAGCCAAAGCAATTCAACTCAGCTCTCCGCCTCGCGCTCAGACGGAACCGAGCCGGAGGTGGAGGCTTCATCCCGCAATTTTCGACCTCATTTTTTGGCTCGATTTTTCTGACAGTTTTGCTTTTCCTTTCTCTTTTAGGTGGTCACTGCACGGGCATTCGAAGGAAAGGTGGAGAAAAAAGCAAGCAATCCTACGGCCGTGATATGCTGCCTGGAAATTTTTCATCTGAAATTTGGAGAAAAAGTGTAAACTTCTAGGATTGCTGCAGCTCGAGCTTCGGCACCCTGAAATATCGGTTCAACCGATGATGCTTCCTTCTTTCATGCTGGCTACCATCCAACTTCTCAGCCTCATACATCACTTCACAGCGGCTCAGCACTCACAAGACGCCCTTTTTGTCAATCACACAATCACGCGCACAGCGGTCCTGCCGACGCAGACTTTCTTCTCCCTAAGTTTGATCTTAGCGCAGTCACATCGACCCCAACCCTTGAATCCTAGCGCGAATGCGATCGGACCTGCTCAGTATTACACTGTTGTAGTCCTGACATAATGGAGGCTGGAGAGTCAATAGATTCGGCCTCAAAGCCGGCTGACGGACACAGCTCGGATGCCTCAACCTCCAAGACTCAGCAGCCTCAATCATCCAACCTCAATCAGACGGATGCGCAAAATGGAGACTCAGCAGCCGCAACTCAAAATGACAGTGCCTTCGGATCAGGCATGCTGCCGGATTTGACTATCATGGATGGCGTTCCTACACTCGACGCTGCCAATCTATCCAGCTTCTTACCGGCTGCCAACGAGCAAGGCAAAACCGACGACAATGGTCCATCTCTCGAAGAGCAAATTCAGGCCTTCACCGCAGGTCTCGCAGGTCAATTCGGCGATGCTCACACCGAGCCACTTCACACGCCCATTGATGGCTCGACGCTCAATACTTCCTACAATACACCGACGCAAGGGCAAGGCACACCAGCAACGGCAGAGGATATTGCATCCTTCGAGACACTCATCGCCTCTCTGATGCCAACACCCCAGTCGGGCTCGCCATTACCAGCATCAACTTCACAGGACGAGACACCATCTCATATAAGCCAATCCCAGCAAGCTCATGTGGCCTCAGGCACCGAGACGACCTTTGCTACACCGGATCCTCAAGCTTCAACCTCCGCAGACAGCGCGGCGCAATCCTTCGTCGACAACCTGCTGCGCGAAGCCAATCTCTTCTCAGCCGCAGGCGAGAGCGCAACCCCACAAAATGCAGGCCAAGTCGCATCGCAGACGTCAGCCGCAAGCGCATCAGCAGCCCCAGCAGCCCCAGCACCTGAGGGTGAGCCACAGCCTACCGCAGCCGCAGCCGGTGACGATGCCCTTGCAGCAAGTCTGGAGCAGTTTATGGCCAGTCTTCAAGCCAAAGTTTCGTCCAGTCTTCCAGCTGACAGTGCCGAGGTCGAAAAGGAAACCGAACAGCCCGTCAAACCCAAATCACCTCAGAAGCCAGCGAAACCTCTCAAAAAGCCCAAGAAGATCCTTGGCAAGCGCAAATATCGTGAGATCGGTCCCATGGAGCGTCGCAGCAGAGTTGAGAAGGCAATCTCCGAGTACATCGCTACCATCGATACCTTCACCAAACCGAACACAGTCACCGGTCCGATCACCGCTACCGACCCATCAAAAACCAAGATGACCACTATCCGTTGTGCTCATGCATCGGTAGCGCAGAAGAGCTATGGTTCCGAGAAACGTTTTTTCAATCCGCCACCTATCATCAGTGTCACTGGTCCGCTACGACGTTATGCTGAGCACGGAGCTGCCACTCTCACCACATCCTCCACGTCCGAGGATGCGGACGAAGAGGACCAGTGTCGTGTCAGTCTGCTGGTACGCGGAGACACGGACGAGTTCTACTCGAATGAGAATGTTGCCGTCCTCGACAACAAGCTCGAGACCAAGATGCGATCCCTCTATGTCACTCCGACAGGCCGATCAAAATCTTTCCGCTTGCAACTCAATCTTCTTCGTCCTTCCGGACTTGAGCCTCATCTGCCGGTGTTCAGCCCGCTCAAAAAATCGCGTATCGCAGATGCACTCTCACCGGCTATGAGTGTCGACAGCCCCGGCGCGAATCAAGGACCCAACGATGTGGGAGACAATGCGCCCGAGACACTTTCGCGTTTGCCAAAGGGCCTGGCATGGGCGTCATTCGAGTCCGCTCCTGTCACTATCATCTCCAAGTCGTCCAAGAAGACTGCCAAGCCAAGAGGGCAAACGAACCAAGTTCAGAACGGATCTTTGGTTTCACTGTTCAACCGCATCAATTCACAGACAGCTCGCACAAAGTACATGCACAGCAGTGACAGCGGCAGCCTCACAGTACATAGCGGTGAATGGTCCACCTACCGGATCACACTCATCTCTCGTCCACCGCTTGCTGATCTGGCCGGCGCAGAGGAGGACAGCGTTACCTACGGATCCACCATCGTCTTGACCGATGTCAATACAGGATTCAGCAGCGATCCTCTCGTGGTCTGCAAAGTCGACAAGGGGCAAGTGCAGCTTCCCCAACTGGATCCACCTGCCGAGTTGCTCACCGCTGGATCAGGCAACAAGTCCAAAAGAGTACCGATCGATCGTGCTCTGCGTGACAAGCTCGCAGCTGTCAGCAAGTCATCCTCCAACGGCCAGGCCGGCTCAGCATCAACGAGTCGACCAGCAAATAGTCAGTCAACAGAGAAGCCAGGCAGCAGCGCACAGTCAGCGATCAAGATTGAAGGCGAGAGCGCGCCAGCATCGTCCACCTCTGCCAACGCAGCCAACAACAACAGCAAGGGCAGCAACGCCGACTCGAAGAACACAGACGATCTCAATCTCTATGGACCCGTTGGTCAACTTCAAAAGGTTGCACTCATGCGATTCGTGCCTAGCAGCGACAGCGAGACTGTCTTTGGTGACTCTGAACATCTCGAATCCAACTTCGCTACTCCGCGAAGCTACCTTTGCGCCACCGTTCCTGATCTTTGGAAGCACACTGCTTCCGACAAGACTGGCCAAGAGCCACTTGCGGTCAACTTTGCGTCCACTCACGGTGAAGGATTTGGATCGGATGAAACCCCCGCATCCACTGCTGATGTGCACAAGACCGGCGAAAGCAACTCCATCGTCTATGTCTCTCCCAAAACCGTTTCGGTGGCTAAAGAGCACAGTAGCGGGACGAAGGTGGTAGATGAAGTTGACGATGCATTCGTCTGGACAGTCATCGGTGTATCGCGGTTCGAGTATTCGTATTTCGACACGAGCGCTACGCAGGCATCGAAGGATGAAGGACCGTGCGAAGTTCCGATGACGCCATTTCCCTTGATTACGTCCATGCCGACGTATGATCAGACAAAGCATACTTTGATTACGACCGTGACGAATTTCATTGTTCCTGCTGCGATCACTAGCGATCCAATCCCGTTGGATGTTTGGGCGGGAAGTTTAGGTCCGCTCAAAGTGGAGCATATTGTCAAACGGCCTCCTGCTACACCGGCAACAGCGGTGGGAACAGCTGGCAGCCAGGGTAGCGATCCAGAAGCGTACATCACCGTAACTTTACCTGCGATTAAGGATATGCTCAAAGTCGCACTCAAAGGCAAAGTCGACGCTCCTCATTCCAACGGCGCCAATGGTGAAGTTCCAGCGCATTTCTTGCTACCGCTTATCTTTGTGAACGATTCAGACGGCACAGCGTATCATTCGGGACGTCACATTGTTTGCGAAGATTTGGTCCAGTTGATGAAGGCGACGGGACACGATACGACGAGTGAAGTGCTGAAGCAGTTGGGCTTCGGGTTGGGGGACCTGGCCGGTCCGCCAACGCAGGGCGCTTGGAGTCTGCGTATCATTTAAGAGTCTCGGTCGCAAAGACGACCTCCTGGCCTTCGATACTTTCTTCTCACATCATATCAGAAACACCAAACAGAACTTGTATTTGTACCAGAATCACACACATCCATTCATATCCCGCCTCAGCAATCACATTCGCGTTCTGCCACATCGCACGAACCTCCATCCACAAGCAAGGAGACTGAGTGAAAGATTTACAAACAGAAGATATGAATTGGGAAGCAAGACCAAGATGGGAAGCACGATCATAAAAAGAGATGGCAGCAAACTCCAACAGCTGGAGTTGAGCTTCTGGAGGTTTGAGGTTTGTAGAGTCGTTACGAAAGCTGAGCTAGTTGAGTGGAAGCGAAATGCGAGACAGGAAACGTTTTTCTTGATCGAGACATGATAGGATCAACACCACGAAATGCCGCGCCCAACTCCACTTCGTGCGATACCGTCGTCGAAGAGATCAAGGTGTACTTAGGCAGGTTCAATCTCGTTCAACGTAGCCACACTCACCCCCGGCCCTTTGGGACAAAGATCTAGAACGGCTTGATCGAACTTCAACTCCCGAATCTTGTTCGGATGAATCGCCACCGCCGCCATCAACCCTTCGGCCACGTGCATCGCAATATGGCAATGAAGCGGCCATACACCGGGCAAATCGGCAATGATGCGAACAACAACGTAACTCGAGCGTGTCACCGTAATCGTATCCCTCCTCAGCGGATTCTTTAGATTGAGTTGCCCAGCGAAAGAAGGATTCTGGTTAAGCGCCAACCATTGAGTTTGCGTGAGGTTACCCGATCCACGTGCCACAATGTGCATGTCCGTACCGTGAAGGTGGAACGGATGATCGAGAAAGTTGTCTTCGTTATTGATGATTATATCGGCCACCCAGATGTTGTCGGGGACCAACAAGGAGGCTACGGTGGAGGAGTTGATCTGTTGCCCTGCATGCGCAAGTTCAAGGTACGGCTTGTTGACGTAGTTGGTATGCGTGATGTTGTCGATAAAGAACCGACCTAGGGTGGTACCGTTAGCGAGCTGAAGATTGCCAAATTGCGAATTGAAGATCCCGAGAGAGTTCGGGTTGGTATTGGCGGGAATCGAAGTGTCGATGGCGGGGATCAGGTCGGAGTCGCTCAAATCTTGACATTGGGTGCCTAGGGCGTCTTTCCAATCGTTGGGCTTAGGTGGACGAGACTTGACGTGCGACTCGGGCCTCTTGTACTGCAAAGTCAAATTGGCCACAGGATTGAGAAGAGGGTCGACGAAGGCAAAGCAAGCCGTCATCATCGTGGAACGGAGCAAGAAACTGTCCCCGTTCTTACCGACATTGGTGGTGACAAACGCATCATGTCGCTGTCCATTGTGGATCGGGATACGATGAACCTTGTGCGGCTTGACGGGTGTGCCGTCGCTCGAGATGACGAACATCTCATGATCATCGATCGAGATGATATGCTGAGCATGTGAACCCGTGTTGATGAATCGGAATCGGTACTTCTTACCCGGCTCGATGTTCATCGTTGGCGTCGAAAGCTGCGTACACTTGGCTGGCATACCCGGCTGCTTCCCCTTTGCCCTTCGTAGAGCGCTGCAATCAAACACACCTGCACCATTGATCAAACCGGATTGTGGGGAGGGTGCAGCCGCGGAACCATTGTAACCTTTGACAGAGAGAAGCTGGTTGACAATGTCATCTGCAAAGTCGTGGTAGTTGTCGGCGAAGAGGATGGTACGTTCATCGTCGTAATCGCGGCACTTTTGGTAAGGGTCGTTCTTGGATCGAATGACCAAACCACCGTAGAGACCGTCGGTGTACTGCATCTTGGAGTGACTGTGCCACCAGTACGAGCCGTATTGACCTTGGATCTTGAAGCGGTAAGTCAAGTGACCGTTGGGTGGGATGGGGCATTGGGAGAAACCAGCGATACCGTCCATGAAAGGAGTGCTGTTCTGAAACATGCCGTGCCAGTGGATGGAGGTGCCTTGGTCGAGGTAGTTCTTGACCTTGACGACGATTGTGTCGCCTTCGTTGGCTTCGATAAGGGGACCGGGAGATTGACCGTTGACGAGAATGCGTTTCTTGGAGAAGCCATCGGGTGCGGAGGGGCCGTAGGTAATGTCCCAGTCAAATTCGCGGGTGCGAGGCGTGTAATCGTAAGGCTCGCACTTTCCACCCTTGTGGTGCGGATGATGACTATGTCCCTCTGAACCGACGCCGCTGCCGCCTTGCCCGTGATCACCTTCGCCGCCTCGATGATGACCTTCGTGGTGACGACCATGTCGTTGTTCTCCGCCAGGAGGACCGAAGCCGTAGTCGGCTGGGCTCATGCCGTTGTGTCGAATGTCATCACCAACTTGACGAACGACTCCAGCGACGCCTCCGCCACCCAGAATATCAGGGTCTAGCCAAGTATCACCATTGAATGATCCAAAGCCATCAGAGAGCTGGCTGGGACAGCCATCGCTAGAACAGGGCTCGTTAGTGACAGTGTAGCCCTGAGCCAAAGGCGACGAAGTAGGGAAGGCGAGTACCGTCTTGGCAGTGACGCCGAACAGGGCGAAGGAGACCCAAGTGAGCCTCATACCAGTAGAACTCGTGGAGGCAAGAAGCTGTCTACCGTATGCAAAGCTGCAAGGTCGAGGAAGCGAAATATGAAGAGCAGATGCAGGCTGAAATCCTGTTGCACCGCTGTACGGTTTTGGGAAGAAGGAAGGGCGATCAAATGAGGCGAGCTGAGCTTTCTTATACCTTTCTTCCTCACAGTTTGAGCCTCGACAACGCCCATCCTCACAAGCAGCTGCCATTCGACTGTCGCCGCCAAACCCAGTCAACGAGTGGGCACTCCTTCTGTTGCGGACGGGCCGACGACGCTGAGCATTGCCCTCCGCCTCGCGCTCTTGATTTGGTCAGCTCATTGGTGACAGTGAAGAGGAAAACGCAATTGTGGCAGTGAACCCCACGGATTGGGGCTTGCACGATATAAAATTGCATCCCTTGTGGGTGCCAAGTTCGGTGGGCTTGGCAACCGATATCATCATGATGAAGGGCCAAAATCGCTCAGCCCAAGTCATGAGGCGGCAGTACCGCTCATCACTTTGCAGGACTGACCGGAAACGAGCGACGGGACTCTGCAAGCAGCCCCTGCAGCATCGCCACGGGAAGATGAAGTTAGGCTCAAGTGAAGCGAAAGGAGGAGATGCCGGCTTGCTTTCACACGTGTGCTGAGTTGACACGCCCAGATGGCTTCTGGAAGAGATGAAGATCGAGGTTGTCCGTGATTCGTCTGACAAAGTCACTGTGATACAACGAATGTGACTTTCATCGAGAGCACACATGGGAAGGAGGAGTCGGACGCTCCGAATACCAGAACGCGAATTACGACAATGACCTCGCTTGTCACGTCAAGTTTGGCTGAGAGGGTGGAAGAGTCAGGCCTTGTTGCCGCAGTGGGACGAGAAGTGCCAAAGTGGGAGTGTGGCAGGTTCGGAGTATCGTCGACTGCGAGCTTTCGAGTCGAAGGCAAGCACAAAGTTGCCGGGCAGTGCGAGCGGCACAGAAAAGATGCCGTGTTGACCGCAGACATCGTCCCGTCCTCGGCAAGAGCTGGACATTCTGAACGGGAGCCGTTTAGCTTCTTCGGCTCACTCTTGACGTGGGTTGCCACATACGTCTTTGGTTGAGATGCCAATCCAGTGGGTCCGTTCTGTCTGGCAGCCTTGCTTTGCCTTTGTGAAGTTGGCATCCACGTCGAGATGCGAAAGGGCAAACAAGCTTCGTTTCGTGTGTGGGTTCTGGTCGGACGGTTGGACCTGACATGTCATGAAAGCTGCGGTTTTCCGAAATGAAAACGCAGTTTGCCCTGGCAATAAAGCGGGTTGATGGGAGCCATTCGACAGCCTGAAGTCCACATCGTTCCATCATTGACTCGAGTTTGGGCTCGAAGCATCGGCGTGACGTTCGATCCAACTCGGAAACAAAATCTGTGACAGGCTGATGCGGCAAGCGGAAGAATAACCGAAATGTGACAGATTCGCACGTCGGAAAGCTTGAGCTTTTTCCAAACGACGCGTGATCACAATTTGTGCCTTGTACGACGTCGCACAGGATCTGTTTGCGCCGGCAAGCCACACGTAAGGTCCCTGATTGTATGCAACAGCGGGACATCCGAATAGAGGTCATGAGATCAAAACAAGAGTGCAGGGATCAAGCCCACTCTGGCGGAAATCTCTATCATCGGCCTTCAAAATTAAGGCAAGGCAGTTCGCCACACAACTCCTGTCACACTGTTGTCGTACCACAAATAGCTTGGCATGTTGTGGTGACATTGCCGGGCTCGTGGTTGCAGGAAAAGGCACGGCTTCCTTTGGTGTATGATGTTGCTAGGATACGCGCTGATACTGGTCCCTACCTTGTTAGACGCCGTGAGCCACAGTGCCTTCGAATCGTGCTTGAGGCTACTCGGCGAAGGCTCGGCGGAGTATATGTCATGGAGGATCGACGTTCAAGCGTGGATAACTGGGACTGAGTCGTCGTCCACATGCGAGCTGAAAGGAGACTCTCTTGGCGAAATGCGCGCAACGTGATTCCGAGAGTGGGCTGTGTGTTCCACCTCACACCGTGGTGGTACTGATGGAAGAGGTGGAGGGCGGAGGAGCTCCGACATCGGTTCGACTCTTGTGTGCCTGACAAACTAATCGGTCAATCCGAAGCCAATCTTATCCGAAACAAGCTCTTGGCATCTTTCGAGCAATCACAAGTTCCTGTGCTAAGCTTACCGGTGATTTCGGTTATCGATTTGAGCCTTTTGGTCGGTGATCACATTTTTTACGACCATCAATGTTCTTTCGTCGCATGGCTCAGCTTCGGCAATTATCGGCGAGGAACTTCATGACCTGTTTGGGACAAGGAGAAGCCGCAAATGCTCTGAACGACTTTGATCTCGCTCCTGTTGTGCAAACCCAAACGAGCTTGCACTGTGAAAGTGGACTCGCGCCATCTTCCTACCCTATGAGCTGATCGGTAGAGTCAAATGTCAATGTGATTTTGGCTGTGTAGACGGAGCCATCGGCGATTGGGAAGCAGAAAAAGCACAGCCGAGCGGGGTCGTTTGAACGAGTATATTGGTACATGCAAGAGAGAGAACACGAGAGCCGAGAGCAACATTTCTACTGAGTCTGAGGACCGTAGCCACGCAACATCTCGGCGAAGCCCCACTGAGTAGGTACGCTGTATGGCTCCGAGATGTGGCATCCTTCCTTGGAGACTCGGGCGATGATGAACCTGTTGAGCGATCTCGCATCACGGTAGACTGTGGTCGAAGAAAGAGAGCGGCGGAAGAAGGGATTTTTGAGTCAATAAGCATTACCTTTTTCATCGTATCATGACCAAAGCTTTCGTAACACTTACAGAGCACTTTCATGCAGTTCTCCAGAATCTCCTTTGCCTCTTGCTCCGTCAACGTATCTTCCCTGCCTTCAACCATTTTCCTCAACAACGGCTGTGCCAAATGCATACCGAAACCAGTTGCGATCGTGCTGCTTGTAAACGTAGTTCCCAGCAAGTCGACATACCCCAAAAACGGAGTTCCATCCTTAGGATCAACCCCTCCAAGCACAAAAGAATTCCACAAGGGATCAACTTTGCTCCTCCTACCGTACATGACTTTGGCCAACCATGCGTAGATTTGGGTCGGTGTCAAGCTGTGTCCGTCCGCAGCTACGTCTTCGGAAGTGATGAGCTTGCTGAGTTGGTGTTGAACGTATTGCCAATCGCTCATGTCTCCGCTGGCGCCGATGATTGTGTTTTGGCCAAACTGGGAGATACGTGTGATGTCCATGAAGCGTGCGAGAGAGCCGTACGAGGCGAGAGTGTCGGTTGCGAGCATGATTCCGTCTTTGTACTTGAGACCGAGTACGGAGGTACCAGTGACGATGGGTTGAGAGGTGTGCGAAGTGGGGTCTGACGAAGAGGATGCGGCTGCCGAGCTGAAGGAGGGTGTTCCCATGTTGGCATAAGCCTGGTTAGGGGCCGAGGACCAAGTCTGACCTGGGTGGAAGTTGATCATGATGTCTATACCGCGCTATATGGATTTGTCGAGAGGCGGTCTCAAGCACGATTCGTACGTTGAGAGAGGATGAGCAGAAAGATGGACAGAAAAGAGGTGATGGTAGCAACGACGTTCTCGAAGCAAGTGATATTCAACAGAATTGCTGCAGGAGGTGGCTTAAGCGCTCGACTGAGTGTCCGCCTTGCTGAGCTTGCGTGTTCTCAGCCTCTTGAGCCTTGAGGAACGCGTGCGTTTGCTGCCAGAGAAGTGGAGTGATCGTCTGTGAGGAAATGACACAGCTGAAAGGCACGTGATTTTCTCTGTCTGTAGCCTATGGCCGACGTAACAAGAAATATATTCGCTGGTGATTTTCTCGGACGTCGGAAATGCCAACTTCGCCAGCTCCACACCCTCAAATCACTTCTTCCACTTGTCCGCTCTTCTACTCTTCCATCCTTCACCGTCTTCACATTGACGTCGGCCACACCGAACCTGTGACGCTTTCTTGAGCAGTCACAATCAGTCAGCATCGATATCCGACGATCTATCGCCTTGATCAAAAGACTCGTCATCGATAAGGTTCGAAGCAGCCCTTCCCGGAATCCGTCTTACACTGCGCAGCTCGATTCGCAAAGATGGACTTCTCCTCACGAGCAGGCAACAAGGGTGCTGGAGTTGCCGGCGCTTCCGAAAGCAATGTCGACCGTCGCGACCGTCTCCGCAAGCTCGCGCTAGAAACCATCGATCTCGCCAAAGACCCCTATCTTCTTAAGAACCATCTTGGCGGGCTGGAATGTCGTCTCTGTCTCACCCTCCACACGAACGAAGGAAGCTACCTCGCACATACACAAGGCAAAAAGCACCAGACCAACTTGGCGCGAAGAGCAGCTCGAGAAGCAAAGGAAAACGCATACGATTCGAACCGACTCATCACAGCCTCTACTGCCGAAACCATACCCAAAAAGCAATTCGTTAAGATCGGCAGACCAGGGTATAAGGTTACAAAAGTACGTGAACCAGTGTTGGAAGGTGGTGAAGGTGGAAGGCTAGGTTTGTTGTTTCAAGTGTCTTTACCAGAGATCAAAGAAGGTGTCGTGCCAATGCATCGGTTTATGGGATCGTTTGAGCAAAAGGTGGAAGCACCAGATCGCAATTTTCAGTACCTAGTCGTTGCTGCGGAACCGTACGAAACGATCGCATTCAAATTGCAAAGCAGAGAGATCGATAGGAGAGAGACGGGGTTGGTCACTTCAGCAGCACCAGGCGCAAGACCAAGACCCGAACCTTCGACATGGAGCTATTATGACCCAGACGGGAAAACTTTCTCTGTTCAAGTCATATTCAAGTGAACGCCCCAACGCATCGCTTCCGAAAACACTGCATCATACCCATCGAGCGCCTCCCTGCTTGCTCGCACTCTGTATTTGTACACCTCACCTTCACAAACAATTGTACCACACTGCATCACCTCAACAGCATCCGTTGTTGCCGCTCGTTTGATAAAAAAGATCGTGTCTTTAATTTCTGAGCTGGGTATAACCTTGGTAGAAGTGCAATTCTAAAAGCTGGTCAACTTCGTCTGACCCAACGACAACCACGACGTATATGCCCGCACCTTTGCTTCAGATGCTGTCAATCCCGAACCTCCGGGTGCCATAGTACTACTTGAAGAGAGCAATTGCGATCCGGGTGCTCCAGCGATCATCGGCACCGGCTGATAAGAAGATGGAGCCAGCGGTACAGCAAGCTGGTTGACAGCATTGGCATGATTCACTAACACCGGATCAATTGTCGAGTAGCGCACGAAGCGATCAATTGCGATCGGCTTACCGTCGCTGATGGCGACGCCCTCTTCGTAGATCTGAATGTCCTTTTCGTCGATCAAGTGATGGTCTGTCAGCGCTGCGTTTGCTGCCCTGGTCTGCCCAAATTGACCTCCGAGGTCATCATGTGTGTCATCGCCCTCGTTTGGTCGCGCGTACTCGTCAAGGAATTGGGTCGTGTAGAATGCGTACTCGGACTCCTCTTCTTCCGAGATGGTCGGATTGCACGCTTTGTTGAGCGCAGCTTCGATCGCCACATTTGACCCAGCTACGGCTGGTATGACAGGGTTGACTGTTTGCCATCGCCCAGCAAAATTGAATGAATGCGGATCGAATCCACCAGCGTTGCTTGTGATGACCGAAGAAGCACCGGCAGCGCTACCACGATTCGCGGCTGCAGAATCACGTCGTATCGCATCTGTATGATCGCCCTCGCCGCCGTCGGAAGAGGCGACGCTGTAGCGCTTGCTGGACTTTCGAATGCCACCAAGTCGCGGTGATCCTCCTGGCTTATTGATTGAGATCCATCGGCGTACACCACCGATGATCGCTTTTGAGGGCGGCAATGCGCTCGTCGACGTCGAAGGTGACGACGATGGATAGTGTTGACCACTGCGAGGAGAAGTGGGACTTCGAGAGTCATTGACCAATGTTGCCGAAGTTTGCGTCGTGAAGCTGCGCGCGTCTTCGATGGAACGTCGCCTTGAGCTTCTATACGAGGCGTCAGCACCGCCCCCGCGAGGCTTGAAAGGACTCGGATATTCGACCATGTGTTCCGCCTGCATGGGGTTGAAAGGTCCAGAGGAAATGCTCGTGATCGATCCTGACCGAACGTGACGAGCCAGGTCCGCAGTGCCGCCAATCTGCGTCGAGTACATGCTGAGTGCACCTGCCGATTGGCTGTGCGGCATGCCCAAGCCCCCGGATGCGTGCGAGACACCGCCGTGTAGATGCGAGTATTGATGTACGGCCGTCATTTTGAATGCGTGGTGGCGGTTCAAATCGGTGAAGAGACTTGGGCGATAGTACTCTGCCCAGAACCCTGCATCTGCGTTGGCTACCTCCTTCAGCCTGCGCTGGCGTGCTTCAATAGATCCGCGCGGCTTCAGATGCAGAGGGTCGAACCAGTGCTGATAGTGCGGTCTGAAAGGTACGGCGCGTACCGCCTTCGTCGCTGACCAGCCGGTAGTCTTGGCAGTCGATGATGTCGGTACGTGGATGGTCTCTGGGAATACATGAGGCGAAAAGTCTGGCGCCATTGGGTCGACGCCCAGGAAGAGGTTGATGGCCGCCTGCTTGTCAGCGTCGGCAAACGAGTTGGCATAGTATCGCTTCATACTCTCGAGTACGTCGCGCGAATGAGAGGTCCATTGATTGATCTTTCTGTAAGTGTCGGTCGTGTGAGCCAATGCTGAGCCTCCATACTGCATGGCGATAGTGTCGCCGAGATCGTGGTACATTTCTGTAAGCATGTTGACAGCATCCGAGTCGAAAGGCAATGACGGGTCGTCCAAGAGTCCAAGCGCGTGCAATTGATGCCCGAATGCGGCTTTGCCGATGACGAACTGAGCAGCGTTGGTCCTGTCCAGGCAGTCAACGCAATTGACTCTGGCAACACCTTGTTGAAGCAAGATCGTCTCTCTCCGAGTGTGACCGCCCAAACTTGCACCCTTGCTTTGTCTCTCGTTCGCCTGCGAATGGGGACTCCAGCCGTCAAGGCGGGTTCCCGAGGGTGCGTCTCTCATGCCTGATGGATGGTTTGGATCGTTTCGCGTACTGGCATGGGATCGGAATGCGCTGGGCTCAGGACCAGAGTGGAAGAACCGAGTAGTCTCGATGGTCTCTTCCGCGATGTCTTCCAGAACGCCAATGACATCTTGATTGTGATCCTTGCTAGCTCGGCTCATATCCCATGCAATGTAACGGATCTTCTTTTCAGCAGGCAAGAACTGATTGAGGTAGCTGACGCATTCGCCAAAGCTTCGTAGTAACTTGACCTCTCGCTCCTGTTTCTCCTTGCTCTTGATGAGGTTGAGCACGATGACAGGAGTACCGTAGCGATGGAAGAGCTCGTCAAAGTGAAGCGCTGCGGCCGAGTAGTACGGATCGACCAAGGAAATGTCGATAGGAGGGCGAGGGGACATGTTGCTGGAATCTTGCGTCCAGTAGACGGGGATACTGCCTCTCATCATGACATAAGAGGTATAGCGAGGGGAAGCATCGAGAGGCAGATCGTCAAAGTCTTCATCCTCGTGCTCTGCTTGAGGCTGGCCTCGTCGCATCGAGCTTCCTACATCGGTCGTGATGGGAGCGACCGACGCCGGTGGTGGAAAGCTCGGCTTCTCGCGCAACCCACTTGCTCGAATCAGGTCGGAGCCGCCTCGAACGCCACTGGATGAGGAATATGGGTGACGGTTCCTGGGCTCGAAATGCTTTCGGCCAGGAGCGAAGAAGGGAGTGGTGAGGGCTTCACTGACAATCTGCTCCGTTTCAACGTCGTTCGCAACATGTCCTTTCTCGTTGATGCCACGCTTCAGGAAGCGTGCACCAGCAAAGTGTCTCGATCTTCGAGCAATCAATGTTGTGTACACGGTGCGGTTCAGAACGCTGAGTTTAGCTTGGTCCACGAAGCCATAGACAAGCGGCAAGACCCATTCGTTCCTTGGGTCCTCGTGCGGTTGCATATGCTCCGAAGCATGGAATGCTGGAAGTAGCAGGTGATGGTTCCAGATGAATTTCTCGTTATATCCCCAAGCTGTGATGGGTTGTTTCGAGGGCGACACTGAGCTGGCTTTTTCCAGTGGGTCACCAGGAGTCGAGGTGAGATTGTCTTGTAGCGTCTTAGTGAGGTCATACGTGTAGCTGAAGTAGAAGTTCTTGCCCAGATCGACCTGCCTGAAAAGATGAAGAAGTCGCGCTTCCTCCTGCTCCATCAGCTTCGTACGGCCTGGCAGGGATGCAAGGACCGAAGAATGGCACACCGGCAGAATGACAGTCTCGTCACAGTGGTAAATGTAATGCCCACCAATCAACGCGACGACGCTTCTCCTACTGATGAGCACCATGTAGTATGTGCTGGTAAAGCGAATGAAGCCTACAATACCGAAGAAGCGACCGACTTCGTGCAGGCCTCCTGTGGCTCGATTGCCTTCGCGAATCATCTCGAGAAGCTCGGCGACCTGAGTCCGTGAGTAGACGACACGGTCAGATGTAACGTTGAGCTCCCAGTCCGCTGCATCTCCCTTGCTGTTGGGTCCGGTAGATCTACTGCTATTCGAGCCGTCGACAAGCTTTGAAGTCGAGGCGGTGCTTGTTGCGTTCGTTTTGGCATCAGCGCCGGGTAGTGGTGAATTGGCGATTTTAGAAGCAGTGCCGTTCGTGTCTGGCTTGCCAGCAGCAGCTGAAGTAGATGTGGTTGCAGCATCACGCGCTAGTTGCCTGGTATCGAGCAGGCGTCTGTTCAGCTTGCAGATCTGTGGATCGTCGACGGAGAGATATCGTTGCCCACGAAGTGAGCAATCGGCTGCATTTCCGCTGGTAGTAGCCTTTGTCCCTTTGCCAGCATCAGCCTTTCCATCTCCGCCTTTGGATGTTGAGAGGAGGCTAGAGCTATTTGCTGCAGCATCGGCAGGCGCAGTCGCCTGGCTCGCTGCCGCCGAAGAGTTCGCATGCGCATCGCGGGCTTTCTCGGTGTCGCCGTTGGCTTTGGACGGCGCAGACGCAGTGGGCGGTGTCCTGTCAACCTTGAGGATGCGGAACCTCGTCTGACTCGTGTTATAAGCGACCAGATAGAACCTTGTCTTGGTTTCCCACAAAGTGAAGCGCTTCAAGTCACCGATCCTGCCTGGCTCAGCGGCTTCCGCACGCGCAGCAGCAGCGAACGCGGCATTGGGTCCCCATGTGGAACCAGGCGTCAAGGTGGGTGTCGTGTTGATGAAGGAAGACGTTGCCATACTAGGTCTGGGTGGTGGAAGCATGTTTGGTCGCGATGCGGAGAGCGAGACGGCTGGGTCAGGGATCGTGTTGGTAGCCTTGATGCTTGGCGCTGAGCGGACCTCCTTGAGGGCTGGTTGCGTTGCTTGTGGCGAGGCCTGTGCGTCTGTTTGGCCTAGTGTGGAACGCGATCCGTCGAGCTGACCTGCAGATTCAGGCAGCGATGCAGCAGCTCCTTCATGCAGAGTATCATCCTGTTGGCTGCGAGCTTCAGAGAAGTGCACGGCCGCTGTCGCAGTGGAGTCGCGAGTGGATTGAGAGTCGATATGCGGACCTGAAGCAGCGCTCGCCTCTTCGTGGGCAATGCTCGCACCACCTTTAACTTCCGTCGTGACAGCTTCACTCCGCGCAGGAGATCGTGTGTCGATAGCTGAGGAGGTTGCGGTATCGAAATCGACTCGAGTTCCAAGAGCATCTTCTCCTTGGTGCTGACCACTTGTCGGCATCGTGCTAACTCGAGTGGGTTGCAAGTCGCGTCCTTCTCCGTTCTGTGTTGCTGTCATCTCGGCATCTTGGCGCGAGGTCAATCCGGGTGCCGATGATGGTTTGTAGGGCGACGCTGTCTGCTCTTGGCAGAAATATGGTGATTCGCTACCGAGCGTCGATGGCTAAGAAGGCTCTGTATGTTTATGTGAAAGCTGAGCTCATGCACGACTCTTGGCTCGAGCATCAAGGGTCCAATCTGGTCGTTTTCTAGAACGGGGCCTAAAGCTGCGTCGCTTTCGACATATTTCGGACACAGGTTTTCCTGCCTCAATTTTTTGGCCGTAGGCTGCGTCGGCGGCGCCGCACTGCTGGGCCGCAGTGACGCAGCTGAAGACGACCTCACTCGACGGCACATCCGAACACATCACTCACACACACCTTTTCTTACACACACACACAGACAACATGTCCTTCTGTAGTCTTGTGTCGCCTTATGAAGGATATCTATTGAGCACTACCATCTTCAATCACAACTCGATCTCTGCACCGATCGCAATGTGATCCGAAGCACACACACCTTTTCTCGGGACACCCGGTTGAAGCGTCTCTGTTCGATGGGTGCGAAGCAACCTCGTCACGGTCGGATACTCTTCCGACGCTGAATCACCTTCTTTACCAGAAACCTGAGCCTGAGCTTGATCGTGGGAACGTATCTTTGGCAGCATAAAGATATAGTCAAGCGTGAGCGAGAAGAGGCTTGAAAAGATGGTCCACATAGGCTCCGTGCTGTCGCCAGTGTGACAGTTGGGTGTTTCTGGCGTCCAGTCGGGATCGTCCCATCGCTCGCGGCCTCTTTCGGGTGAGCCGAAGAAGTTTGTTTCCTCGGAAGGGTTTTTGATGTGGCCGTAGTGTAGGCCATAGGCAGATCCAAGGCGAGCGGTGCGTTCGGTCTCTTTGTCCTCAACGGACGCATCGGGCTCAGCAGGGGTAGATGCAGGTCGAGGACGAGCGACATCGTGCAGCTGGATTAGCTCTTGCATCGATAGAAGAGCGTCTTCGGCAGCTGCGACGCGGCAATTCTTCAGCATGCGGTCGTCTGCAGCCTCACCTGCCTCTTCCTCGTCTTCTTCTTCGTCCTCTTCCTCTTCGCCTTCTCCTTCTTCATCAGCAGCCTCTTCGTTCTCTTCAGCGCCTCCTTGCGCTCCACTTTGAGCCTGACCCTGCCCGCTCGAAGTCTCGGCTGCTTTGCTCTTCGGCGCATCCCGCGCCGGCTCAGTCGTACCAGGTGCAAACCCATTCGACACACCACCGCGCTCCCTTCGCTCATCTATGCTCTTGTGCGTGACCCTCGAGTTCGACACTTCCTCGTAACAATGCTTTGTCAACTTGCGCCCCGTCAGCAGATGATACGTCGCCGAATGCGGCTGATCGTTGAAATCTCCAGCCAAGATACACGCCGCATCTTTCCACTCTTCACCGAGCTCCGTACGGTACTCCTGTAGCCTACGAACAAGGATGCCCGACTGTCGTGCTCGCTCGTATGCGTGCATCGGATGCCAGAACAAATGGGTTGTTGCAACGACAAGTCGAGTCTCGCCAGTTTGGAGCGCTACAAAGAGCCCGACGTTGCGCGTGACGCGCGAGCAGGCCGTACGAATGGGTTCGGAGGCTGGCGCTACGCTTTCGGCATCGAGGTCGATCGTAAGCTGACTATGTGGGCGTTCGCCGAAAAGATCCTTTCTCCAAGCGATCAGCAGACCATGTTGCTTCTGTCGGTACCCCTTCTCGTAGACGTAGCTGAAGCCGTCATGGCTCAGCATCTCGCCATGCACGTCCATGCGGTCGACTTCCTGGAAGCAGCCTACATCCCAACCATGACCGGTGCGACTCGAGAACTCGGCAGTGAGACCCACCGATCGATCTTTGAACTTGAGGCAGTCCGAACCTGGGAACAAAGTTCTTCGCACGAGACCCTGGGCTAGGATGTTCCAGCTTACGATACGAATCTTTTGCTTTTGCGAGGACGAGCTTGAATTCGATCGGTCGTTGGTGACAGAGGCCCAGTCACGAGGAACGAAAAGAACGTTTCCTTGAGCATCGAGGTGACCGTTGGGAATCTTGCCGTTCGCTTTGATAGCAGCAGCCAGCTCGGCTTCTTTCGCTGCCTTTTCAGCTGCTTCTTTCTCCTTCTTGGCCGCACGTTCTCGGCGCTTTGCTTCAATCTCTTCTGGAGACGGTCGGTTGTCCTTCTTGCCCTTCTTTGCCGCTGCCGGTACTGGTGCAGAAGCCTTTGCGCTTCCGTTGGCACTTGGCCCGCTTGCTGAGTCCGTCATTGTACGAGCGAACGCTATGGTCGTTCTTACAGAGGGAATCGTGTTGCAGACTCTGGCTCGATAGATGAAGCGTACGAAGGTCGAAGCCCGACAAAGACCTAGATGCATGCAAGGTCGTAGTCGATGTTAACAAAGGTGGACCGAAAGTGTTGATCTCGGTTTCCTTCATTTCTCCACTTTCAGGTCCGCTTTTCGTGACGCTGCGTGCCTGACCACGCGAACAGAGCTCAAAATCCGGTGATCTTAACCTCAAGTTTTACCGAGAAATTCGCCGTTGCTTCTAGCTCAACACCATCACTGCCGGGATTCAACATAGTTCATCAATCACACGACAGCACGCAGCGAGCTCGAATGTGGGCACGAAAGACCATGTTTGTACAGATTGCATTGCAACGAGTCGGTGACTGAGAGCCTAATGGAAAACTCGACTCAAGTCTCAGTAGGTTTCTTAACGCCCATCTCGTCCGCACTGGGCTTGGGGAAAGGAACGTGCTCTTCCAAAGCGTTCCCGTCCCTCTCCCCTTTGTGCGCATCGCCATCCTGCGCGACGAACGTTCCTGCCTCAGGCAGAGCCGGATCATCAGCCTGCTTCTCTGTACCTATTTCATCCGGTTTCTTGATCCCCATCTCCTCTGCACTTGGTGTAGGGAACGGCACGTGCTCCTGCAACCCATCTGCTTCCTTACCCTTTCCCTTGTGCACGTCTCCATCGGCTGCAACGAAGGTCCCTGCTTCAGGAAGCGCCGGGCTGTCAACATCCCAAGAGTCGGACGAAGCGGGCTTCTTGATCCCCATCTCTTCAGCGGAAGGCGTTGGGAAGGGGACATGGTCTTGCAGTCCATCAGCCTCCTTTGCGTTGCCCCTGTGGGGATTGCCATCGGGTGCGACAAAGGTGCCTGCTTCGGGCAAAGCTGGGTTGGCTGCATCCCAAGCGTCGTCTGAGAACGCGCTGGCTAGCTTTTTGCTTGGCGTAGGGCGCGATCCCGAAACAGGGGCGTTCGGCTTCTTGATGCCCATCTCCTCAGCAGAAGGCGTTGGGAAGGGTACGTGATCTTGGAAGCCGTCAGCTTCGGTCGTGTTGCCTTTGTGGACGTCTCCATCCTGGGCGACGAAAGTTCCTGCTTCGGGTAACGCTGGGTCGTCTGCTTCCCGTCGACCGGTGCTTGCGGGCCTCTTGATACCCATCTCCTCCGCGCTGGGGGTAGGGAACGGAACGTGATCCTGTAAGCCATCAACTTCCTTCTCTCTGCCTTTGAACGCATCTCCATCTTGCGCTACGAATGTCCCAGCCTCCGGCAATGCTGGGTTGTCTGGTTGCAGTCTGTCAGCTGCATTCGGCTTCTTCTTCTCAGATCTTGCCGGACCTTGCACCTTGTCCTTCAATTGACTGCGTTCCTTCCTCTTTTCGTCCTTCCAAACCTTGCCCACCCTCTGCGCGATACCCTTTGTCCCACTCGACCCCGCATCAACAGCTCCGCTCTCCCTACTTACTCCAGTCTCAACACTCCCCGTTGCACCAAACACCACACTCCCATCCTGAATCTGCTCCACCGTCGCACCCCTTACCGATTCGAATAGCGTACTGAGATAAATCGAGAGCGAGTAACACTCTTTCCTAAACCCATGTGCCACAACAAAACCTCTGAGCTCTTTCGCCAGCTTCTTTTTATGCTCTTGCGGTGTTGAGCTTGCACGATACTGGGTGAGCAAGTTTCGAATCTTGTCTACATTCTTTTTAGCCGGGAAGGGGGCCTGTAAGCCTACATAAGCGGGTAGGCCGATGGTGAGGGTTCGTGAGCGCGAATCGAGGAGGATGACGGGACTGATGGCGCGGGAGCGGGTTTCGAGGATCGAGGCGAGCTCTCTGTTGAATCGCTTGAGATGGGGGGCGGAGGGGAAGCCGAAAGGGCGGTAGAGGTATTCGGCGACTTCGTAGGAGGAGAAAGTGTTTGCACCTGTGTCGAATCTATCCCGACGAGGTAAGGTGAATGAGCCTTCGATGGGTGACCATCTGCTGCCAGCGTTGATAACGAGAGGGAGGTGAACGAGCTGGTTATCTCTGAGTTGGTTGATCAAGGTTGCTTGGGTCGGTTCTGCGGATTCGGAGAGGAGGTAGTTGATACGATGGAAGAAGGGCAGCTCTTCGCCTGCTTCTGATGATACTTCGCTGCTCTCTCTATTTTTGTTCGCTGCCGAAGAGCTGACGTATCGAGCAGAGACGGTTCCGCAAGCGACTCTCGCTGCGCTGAAGGGAGAAAGAGTCTGAGCGCGGCCGCCGAGCGACGGTGTCGATTGCGCCAAAAGACGCGAGCCTGATCTTGCGAGCATATTGCTATTACGGGCTCTGATTGGACCACAACGGCAGCTTTGAGCTTGGAGTTGCAAGAGATGATGGTGTACAGACAACGACGTTTCTATGACAAGGAGACCGGCACATACAAAGCCGGCACGAAAATGATGAGCTGAAACGTCTGAACGTGCGTAACTTTCTGGCATGAAACAAGGTGGAGGCATCAACCTCTTTTTCTTTTTCTTCTTTACGGCCGGCAAGGTTCTCTCGCCAAAAAAAGAGATGCGTTGACCGCGTGCGCAACTTTTTTCTTTCGACAGTTCAGAATTCTCTTTTCCACTTCTATCCTTTCTTCTTCCAGCAATAAACACGACAAACACCTAAACTGGGCAGCACCACCTCGAGATCCCCATCCTGAGCGATGGTGCTGCCGAGGCTGTCCTCATCCGAGGACGGCGAACCCTTTATCTGGAGAAAACATGATTCAACAGCATGCTATTCCTCTAACTCCTCCCCTTTTTCTTGACTTTTGGTTTACAGAGAGACGCGCAAAGGACCGCTTCTTTTCCGATTCTTCCGAATCGCCTGTTTGCAGCCTTCTTTCCCCTTTCTTGCCGGAAGGGGAGACATGCTGTAGGGAAAGTCCCCGGACACATCTCTTACTACGGGGGAACGACGAGACGGGTACATAGCTAGTCCACTTTCTTTTCCTTCTACCTTTTAGGCTCGAGGTTTTGACGTACGGATCTTTCATCGTTTCAAGCTGTTGATGTCGTCATGACTCGAACTTGGCTTTTCAGTTCGTTGCGATCGTCTGCATGCCGAGCCTTGGCACACCGAGGAAGGAGGCGTAAGATTAGAGACCTGATGTTGGAAAGCGACCGTTTTGCTGTAATGGCACCGTTGTGACTTGGCCATCTTGCACCCCTTCCATCGATTCGCTTTGGCTTCGGTGCGCATTCAGGACGGTTGCGACGTTGGAGAGAAAGTTACTGGGTCTGACGTCGACAGTGGTGGAAGTCTGTCTGGAGTCTTGCTCGAGTTGCAACA